>NW_027019809.1:80726-219616 GCF_013076305.1 Rhopilema esculentum | reverse complement strand
ATTGTTTATTTAAATAGCAAATGTTAGAAAAGTTTTATGAAAAAACTTAAAATGTTGATCATAAATGCATGTCAATGGACAACCAAGACATGGTGTAATAGTTTTGTGAAAATTATGGTTCCTCCCTTCTGGTGTTCAGGATAACACAAAACTGCAGGTACTGACTGAGTAGAGTGCTTGGTAATCCATTTTTCAATCGGCTTCAACGCGTCCTTCCAATTTTTGCACATGACATCACTCAACGTTCTGTTGCGGTAATATTGTTGCTCGCCAAACGGAGCGAGATCTTTAATGTTCTGTTAAGACATTAGTTCTTTTTTACAATATCAAAGGGATATTTACAATCTCTTAAGATCTGAAAGAGAAACACGAGTCTTCTTAAAAGAGGAATGACATCTTCTCAAAAATAAACTTGATAGAATTATCTGAAACCAATGAAACTGCAATGAAAGAGAATGGCGAAATTGGATGACAACCGAGTGCTACTTACAATTTACGGTGGTATAGAATCAGCTATTAGTTACAAAATTATATATATAATATAAATATATATATATATATATATGAAAGCCTGCGATAAAGAAGTATTTTTCTAGATATTTTTGAATTATTTTATAATCGCCATATTAACTTTTTAACAAAAAACTAAATTGAAGAGAATTAGCTGTGCTAACATTTTAACTTTTTCTTATTGACCTTCCTAGACGCCTGTTTGTAGCCAGCCTGTTGTTAAGTTCTGTTTAAAGTTTCGACATCTAATTACGTTTCATGTCTAAAAACGAATACTAGCAACTTTGTACATATTAGTATTTTAATGAATTCTAAAGACATTTATGCTGCATAATTTTAGAAACTATTCAAATGAAGGATAAGGGCATTTTTCATTATTGCAACATTTAATAAAGATGTTTCATCTGTTATTGTGCAAGAATATTTTTATCGCTTTTTACTATTTATTCGGTTTTTTCACAATGATACATTTTTACACTTGGGTTTTAAGAAGCTCTGTCGGGTTTTGTAAATGCCTACGTTTTCAGTAGAATGTTACGAGCTAGAAATCTAGCAATTAGCTACAGTCGGTGGTTGTGCAGTCCAAAGAGCTCATGTCATAAATTATAAGTAGACCGAACTGTGTCGTGTTGCTGACATGTTTTAAACGAGAGTACACGCCGATTCCCGCCCACGACACCCGCGCACAATACCCGCGCACAATTCCCGCCCACGATAGCTTGCTACCAAACATTGGTGACCCACAAGTTATCAAAAGGAGATCATGAATGCAACGTGGTATCTCTGCTTGAGTCAGACGCTCAACATTTTGATTTTGCAAATGAGTTTTGACAACCTCTGTTCCTCCTGCAATTTTAAATGACTCTTTTTGAGTCCCATATATTTCTAGGCTTAGTGATCTTTTCTTAAGCTAAAATATTTAATCTCTTTCGAATATGATATATGATATAATATCTTTAGATAATAATACTTTTGCTTTTACTCTGTAAGATATTTTCCAGTTGTTTCTAGACACAATAATATTTTGTTATTGGTTTCTTCCTGCACCTTTGAATACCCCAATTTTAGCTAGTGCAGTAAGCCAAATTTAGATATCTAAAAATTGTGTTATATTCTGTAGTTTATGTTCTGGTAATCTTTTTGAAGATGCAACAAAATTCATTTTAATCAAATTGCTTGTCTTTAAATTCAATTTGTTATATTTATATAAATACCAATTGTTACAATTACGTTTCAGGTTGTTTTTGAGTTGACACAAAGTGCATAACATATAAAGTTGTTGCAATTTCTCGCATTTTTTAGATTTTTTGTATAAATTTTATGACCATTCGTTATTTATCTTGAATTTCGATTTACATAATCATCGACATACTTCAGAAAGCATAATTATCCACAATGGCAACCTGTTTTGCCAAAGGTTCACTTACATCTTTTGCTAGAGGGCCTAACCAGCAAAGACAGTGAAAATTTGTTGGATAGACCCACATAAAGACATAATGATAACAAAATGAAATAATTATAATATCTGACTATTCAGTGTTTGATACCTTGGACTTCAAAACACTATTTTTCCTAAGACATAATGTCTCTGCATCTTGATACCAACTTCCACCCAAGCTCTGAAGACATTATTTGGTGTTTCACACTCCGCAAAATGTCAAACGTTTTTGTCCATGTTGCAAAACGCTTTGAACATGTTGCAAATTGTGTCAATCACATCGAATCATTATGTGTCAAAAAACAAAATATCCATTACAAAAACAAATACAGAGAAAGGAAACAGCATGCCATATAGGGCGTCAAACCTGGAAACGGATATTTGGTAAAGTACAAGAAATAAGAAAGGCCTAAATAACTCCAAATTCAATGAAAAAGAGGAATTAGGAAAATATACAGTTTTTAGTGTTAAAATTTTGTGAGAAAACGTCGAGCAGTTAATCAGTTGTTTTTCTTCTTTGCATATATTTGTGTATTTTGAACTCAGCTTCTTTCTTCTGTTCAGCAGAATATAAAATAATCAAAATGTAGTTTGTATTAATGAGCTCTAAAGTCTGAATAATGTGCCAGCAAAATGAAGGGTAATTGAAAGTTTGGCGTCGAAGCGTGATAGAAATACAGCCAGCACAATGCCTTGATTGAAAATAGGTATCTTGTTGTGGCTGTGTACGAAGAATACGCTTACTCTTACGATGCTGTTGTAGCTTCTTGGTCTTTATGTATACCATCGGTGCAGAAGTGCCGAGCACTACTTCATTCCCAGGTCCGTTTAAAGTCAATAGAAAGGATTCCTCCCAGTTTTAAATTGAATTTTTCTGTCTGCTTTCAGAGTTGTAACTTTGCACTGTTTTTGTCTCAGGGCACTGCACAGATCTACAGGATATTCTAAAGAGGCCACCACTAAAACAACTTGCACTTTTCAAAAAGGACGTGCCTCACTTGACTCCGTTCTCCCATGCCCCTGCCATTCATGTGCCGCAAGCGACCTTCTTTTGAATAGCTAGTTTTTATCAGCCAAAAGCTGGTTAGTTTTCAGTTGGGTAAGCATTTGGCTACAGATTCAGACGCCTGATTCTTTGCAGAGCTTTTGCTTTTAGGAGTGAAAACCATTGAAAGTGGTAGTGCCTGGATCAAGGACGCCTACGCCAGGGGGGCAGAAGGGCTAGTTGCCCCCTTGGCATTGCGAAATTGAGCATTTTCTTAGTTTCACTATTGTTTTGGCCTTTTTCTTTGCGCTTTGCATCCGTTAACAGAGAAATTATTCATTTCATAGATCCCCTTAACTTCAAATACAACCTTCGAGCCTTAAAAATGATCTTAAATCGCTAAAAATTTAATTTAAAATCTAATGGACAAGAGGTTCTTATGTCCCGTTTTTCACTTCCTTATATGAGCATGGTTAATGAGATTCTAACGCACAGTTAATGAGGTTATTATGTACGATTATTGAGTTCCTTATACGCGCTTATTGGATTCTTATGCACTGTTATTGAGCTTATTATTCATGGTTATTGAGATTATTATGATCGGTTTTGAGATTATTCTGTACATTTAATGAGTTCTTATGGACGGTTACTGAGTTCCTTTATGGACGGTTATTGTGATTATTATGCATCACGGTTATTGAGAATATTATATACGGTTTTTTTGGGATTATTGTGTACAGTTTTGAGTTCCTTATTTATGATTATAGGATTCTTATTGACGGTTATCGAGTTCCTTTATGGACAGTTATTGTGATTATTATGCATCACGGTTATTGAGAATATTATGTACGATTATTGGGATTATTGTGTACAGTTTTCAGTTTCTCTTTTATGATTAAAGGATTCTTATTGACGGTTATCGAATTCCTTTATGGGCGGTTAATGTGATTATTATGCATCACGGTTATTGAGAATATTATGTACGATTATTGGGATTATTGTGTACAGTTTTCAGTTTCTCTTTTATGATTAAAGGATTCTTATTGACGGTTATCGAATTCCTTTATGGGCGGTTATTGTGATTATTATGTATCACGGTTATTGAGAATATTATGTACGATTATTGGGATTATTGTGTACAGTTTCAGTTTCTCTTTTATGATTAAGGATTCTTATTGACGGTTATCGATTTCCTTTATGGACGGTTATTGTGATATTATGCATCGCGGTTATTGAGAATATTATGTCGATTATTGGGATTATTGTGTAAGTTTCAGTTTCTCTTTTAATGATATAGGATTCTTATTGACGGTTATCGAATTCCTTTATGGACGGTCCATTGTGATTATTATGTATCAACGGTTATTGAGAATATTATGGTACGGTTATTGGGATTATTGTGTACAGTTTTGAGTTCCTTATTTATGATTATAGGATTCTTGTTGACGGTTATCGAGTCCTTATGGGCGGTTTATTGTTTGATTATTATGTATCACGGTTATTGGAATATTATGTTGGTTATTGGGATATTGGTAAGTTTTTTGAGTTCCTTATTTATGATTATAGATTCTTGTTGACGGTTTATCGAGTGTCCTTTATGGACGGTCATTGGTGATTATTATGTATCACGGTTATTGAGAATATTATGTACGGTTATTGGGATTCAATTGTGTACATTTTTGAGTTCCTTATTTATAATTATTACATCACGGTTATTGAGAATATTATGTACGGTTATTGGGATTATTGTGTACAGTTTTGAGTTCCTTATTTATGATTATAGGATTCTTGTTGACGGTTATCGAGTTCCTTTATGGACGGTCATTGTGATTATTATGTATCACGGTTATTGAGAATATTATGTACGGTTATTGGGATTATTGTGTACAATTTTGAGTTCCTTATTTATAATTATTATGCATCACGGTTATTGAGAATATTATGTACGGTTATTGGGATTATTGTGTACAGTTTTGAGTTCCTTATTTATGATTATAGGATTCTTGTTGACGGTTATCGAGTTCCTTTATGGACGGTCATTGTGATTATTATGTATCACGGTTATTGAGAATATTATGTACGGTTATTGGGATTATTGTGTACAGTTTTGAGTTCCTTATTTATGATTATAGGATTCTTGTTGACGGTTATCGAGTTCCTTTATGGACGGTCATTGTGATTATTATGTATCACGGTTATTGAGAATATTATGTACGGTTATTGGGATTATTGTGTACAGTTTTGAGTTCTTTATTTATGATTATTGGATTCATGTTGACGGTTATCGAGTTCCTTTATGGGCGGTCATTGTGATTATTATGTATCACGGTTATTGAGAATATTATATACGGTTTTTTGGGATTATTGTGTACAGTTTTGAGTTCCTCTTTTATTATTATAGGATTCTTGTTGACGGTTATCGAGTTCCTTTATGGACGGTCATTGTGATTATTATGTATCACGGTTATTGAGAATATTATGTACAGTTTTTGAGATTATTATGTTTCGTTTAAAATCATATAACAATTTTACATGTAGTGAATGACAGGAAAGATAGCTTTCTTTTCAGAAAGAAAGTGAAAAAAGGTGAAAAATTTATTCAATGTCTTTCAAATTTGTTATCGATAAAAAGTTATCTTGGAAAGAACTTGCAAAATCAAATGAAATTCTTTTGCATGTAGAACAAATACATGGCCATGCAAGTTTGAAAAACCTCTTGCGAATAGGTGATATAGAGCTGGCCTATAGAGTCGTGGTCAAAGGCGCGCTGGGATAACATTGCTGACCACGAAGAACTGTTTGACTATTTGATTTAATATGGATATGAAGCAAAGAAATTACAATGCCTAATAAATGATGCAGCTGAACCGATTAAATAATAATGTAATCATCGCCGAATGGATCGTGCTGCTTCTTCCGTTAATTTGAATCAATAGTGCGAGCAATCCTTAAATCAGCTATCATGCATCTAATCAGTGATTTTGATCTTCTAATAAGCGATTCCTATTATCTAATCACTGATCGTAAACAAGGTTAGTCTGAAGTTTATAATTATGTTACTATAACAGTTATAAATTCAGGATACCCATAAATTTCATAATGAATAAATTAAGTACAAGTCCTTTATTCAACAGAAACACCATACGTCAACACTCAGAACTTCACAAAGTAGCCTGCGTGCAGACTCTACTATTTCACGTAGAAAATTTTGAGTCTGCACGCAGGCTATCACAAAGAAGATGCGTGAGTTACCGTTGCTAAGTGTCGTTAGCTAATGTTGCATGGCAACAGAATAAGAATTACGCACATCAGGTGAAGCCTGACATTTCTTTAGGATTAAAGGAAAACTTTACTAGACCAATTAAACCTGCGTTTATGTCAAGTTCCAACGAAGAATTATTGAAAATTGCCATGTCATGATCATTGCAACTGGCTAAGGCAAGACGAAATTGGTCAAGTAATGTTTCAGGCTATTTCTACTGTGTGCTTCAGGCTTCAATAACAGCAAGGGAACCGGAAAGGGTTGCCCTATTGCCTAATTCCAATTCTGTCACATGGCTGACTGTAAGAATCAGGCCGAACACGAAAAACCCAGCCCAAATTTTCGTAACATCTTTTAAAGCATTAACAATACATGCAAATAAATTATAAGAAAGTCCAGCTCTCATTTTCATAGAGATAAAAATGAACGCAAACAGGATAAAAATCTAATCACGCTCGTAAGATGCTAACGCACCTAAAATACATTATTTTCTTGAACATATCAACAAAACGTCATCATAACATGAAAAGCCGCAGGTGAATCGATGGAGGGACTGCTTTCTATTACTGCTTTATCATGAGATCGATTACTTCAGCTATTACTGCTCGGAGCATTGGCGCAACCGGACATTCCGGTATCCGACTCAAGTGTTTAGGTGAACCAATGTAGTATCTAAAAAATGTGAATGAACGTTGCATTGAAAAAATGGAAAATATAAATCTTTTTAAGTTCACGATGATGCTAATGGCGGTAATGATGCTCAAATTGCCAAATAAGAAAATGCCAAAACATGTAATGATAGAAATACCAAAGATTGACAATCATTCTAGAACGCTTTACGGGTTAAACATAGAGACCGTATAAAATGCTTCATAGTCATGATTCGTTTAGAATTTTCAAATTCAGAAGACGTAAAGGAGAGTAACACTGCTTATATTTCCTGCAATAGCTAAAAACCGAATCATTGAACCGATAAATCATAAAATGAGTGAATTTTCAAAATAGAGAATCTTACCTAAATTCTTCGTAATAATGGTCCGACAAAAATTTTGACAATGCTGGGCTGTATTCAATAACGTAGGATAGCACAGTGAATTGCTTATACAACAAAACCACTTCTGAATGCTTTAAAAACGAGTGTCCTTTTAGAAGCCGCATGAGTATTCTGCCGATCAGATCCTGCAGAAACGATTCCTGCACAAAAGCAATGCTCATTTCAATAAAAGTCTTGAATTGTATATTTATCTTATCTAAAACTTCTGGGTTTTGTGAATGAATGTGTTAACAACATTTCTCCTTTATATTTTCATGACTATTTCTACTTATTGACATCTATTCATCGATATGATACAAACAATGCACGTATTGGGGACATTTTCTTGAATCGCAATAATATTTTGTAGCAAGGTACAAGATTCTTTAGATTTACAGATGCCAAATACTGAAATGACATTCCGATCAACATCAAACGATGTCTCTCAAAGATAAAATGTTTTTGTCGTCAACTGAAAATCCATCTGTTTTTAACAAATTGCTAAATATTTTTATTGTATTTAGCATGTTTAGCAAATAAATATTGTATTTAGCATGTTTACAATACTTTGCACAATTTTATAGTGAATACTAAATAAATATAATAAATGAATTGAAGGTTTCATTTTTCGACCGTGACTGTAAAATTATTCCCTTGCACTAAACGCATTCTTTGAAATCATACGATTGCAAAAATATATATCTTTTAACTCTATCTTCGAATATTCTACCTAATGCTTATTTTGAAACTTGTATGCTTTGAATTTTAAAACTGAAATGAACACAACTGATCATTACAATAATCAGATAAAGAGTTATTGCATTCCCTTCGTATTAAAAAAATTTCCTCTTAAAATAATGAAACTTGTGTATACACTATGAAGTTTACTGCAATTTGCAGCCTCGACTATATGCAGAAAATAAATTGAGAAAAAGCAACTGTTTATAGATATGAGGATGTTTTGTATTCAAGAAAGATAGAATGGATATTAGAAAGGATTGCGTTGGATTGAATATTAAAAAGTGTTGAATAATAGAAGTGCTATATATGATCAGTATTGTTGTATGGATGTGAGTCATGGACGGTAATTAAGACCAAGGAAAAAGGCTTGAAGCTCTAGGTTCTGGAAAAATATGATGAAAATATCACGGAAAAGCTTTTGATAAATTTAAAAGTGCTGTATCTGGTTAGAATGAAAAAGCAGTGTTGATTACTATTATAAGAAGGCGATGGGGTTTCATTGACCACGAGTTGGGAAGAGAAGGGGGTATAGAAAGACAAGATAATAGAGGCTGAGATGGCAGATAAGGAGAGAGAGAAAGACAAAGATCAAAGATGCAGGTTTCGATGGTTAAGCGATTAGGTTTTAGATATGGAAACAGTTTGGCAAGATACCAAGAGACAGGAGTAAATAGAGAGGGTGCGCCATGATCCGTCTACGGCAGTCGATGCCATGGCACGAAAAAAAGGGAGATCTGGAAAACGAATGCATTTAAAATAAATAAGACAAAATTTTTGGATGAACACCTTAACTTGAGTAGATGCGTTTTAGAACTGAAATGAAAAAACCAAGCTAGAAAATACAAGAAGAAAGGGAATACTCACAACTTGAGAATGAGATTCCATGTTAGTTATCAAGTTGTGTAAAGAAATCTCTTTTGTTTCGCGGTATGTCCATGAGCACTGCAGAAGGATAAAGAGAGTACAAGAAAGAGCAATCACTTGAATGCTAATTAAGTGTCTGTGTCCTGGAACTGTATTAGATTGAGGCTATATCTATAATAAATGAACACTTTATAAACGCTTACAAACGAACAATAATAAATGTTTGTCAATAATTAGAATGATTTGAGCTCAAAAAGCAAATGGGGTACATAGTAAGAATCAGCCGAGCAGGGATTTCATTTTAGAACCATCCCTTTCAAAGAGTCCTTATACCACCAGATGCACAATGATTCGGCTGCATACGTCATATTCAAGAGCTGTTGACATTCTTTTTAAGCTTTAACTTTCAAATATGCAAAACATGTAGCAATGTTTGCATTCTATAAAACACATAGTTTGCTATTGTCGTGGCTGTGTTTACAAACTAATGCAAAAAAAGGCATATTGAAGTCCAATGTAGAAACGAAAATTGCTTAAGAAAGGAAAACGAGGAATAAAATCAGGATACCTGCTCGGTTGCATTCAGCAGCTCGTAAACAAGAGATGAACAGGCATCCGTCCATTCTCCCAGTAAATTATCCAACTGAAATTACAAAAATATTAATTGTCAAGAAAATCAGGTAAATTGAAGTAAATTGAACACGTGTTATAACAGTAACACTCGGAAGGTAGCAATGAGTTTCTAATCAATAAAGATTCTTACTCAACACATTTACGTATAAGTCTTAGCTGGTAGAAATGGTAGTGTATTTGTCTACTTTAATCGTGCAAAGAGGCGAAATTATACCAACAATAAGCATATATACTTTTGACTGGCTACTAATTTTGGTCTGGTATTCGGTCAATTTAACATGACATTTCAATGAACCATTAGTCGTGACATTTGAACCAATGATATATAAGTGACGAAGTCGCTAGATGTCTAACTCTATTGTTATCGAGTGAGGCAAAATCACTCATGCGGTAAAAGGCCAAAAAGACGATTCCGCATAAGGGCTCAGTATGGGAAATTCCGAAGATGGCGAGCGAAACCAAAAATTTTAGAAAATCTATTTAATTTAGGAAGGTAACTTATAATTTGTCAGCTTACCGTATGCATTTAGAAAGTTTTAAGCCATAATTTATGTTTGTACACGGGTTTTGAGATTTTTAAAATATTTTTTTACCATGGCGTTGATAAGGGCACTCTGGTTTAGAGAATATTTATATTTCTAGAAAGGCTGTTTTTGGGCTTATTTACAAAAATGTCGCGCTTATACAAAAATCTTGTGTTAATTTTTTATCGTAACTTCAAGGAACCGTGGTAAAAGAGGTCATCTTCAATCCTGATTCAGCCACGCCCCCTTCCTACAACATCCTGATGTCCGTAAATTAAAGTCTGATTTGCTGGTGAATGTTAGAGGGAAGGTCTCGTCATAGGGAAAACTTGAAATGGATAGTTATCATAAAATTGTTCACTCCTTACATCTAAAACTTTTACCAGAAGTCATATGCAGGGGGTTGCCGACGTAGGGGAGTGTTCATTTAAAAAGTTGTCATAATGATATAAGGGTACTTGCTTACATCTACTCTTTTACTTATAAAATACAAAATGAACCCAATTTTGAAATTATATTTGGTTTTTTGCAAATAAACCCAAGAACAGTCTACCTGAAAAGGTAAACATTACCTTGACCAGAGTGGACCGTGCGAGCGCCGCAGCAATAAATATTTTAAAAATCTTGAAACCCTATTTAAAAACACAATTTATGGCTTAAAACTTTTGAAATTAATACGGCAAGCTAGCAAAGTATAACTAACCTTTCAAAATTATGCTAATTTTCGATAATATTGGTTTTTCTTCGTCCAACTTGCAACTTCCTGTACTGAGCCCTTATGCGGAATCGTCTTTTTGCCCTTTTACCGCTTGAGTGATTTTGCCTCACCAGCTCGATGGGCAATTATGCCCAGTTAGACATCCAGCGCCTTCGGCGCTTCTATATCATTGATTTGAACCATTAGTCGTGACAATGAACCATGACATTTCAATGAACCATTAGAACCATCGTAAATCGATACTAAAGCTATACAGTTTTGGCTCTGATGTTAGTCATGTCAAAAGTCAAAGTAAATTCACCTCAATTTCTTTGTCACTTTGTTGACGCTGATGATCCACACCAGCAAGCAACAGGGCTGCAGCATTTGACAACACTTGCGACTCCTGTTTCTTTAACAGGTCAGGTTTCCACATTGATGTTTTCATCATTTTATAGACTATGGATCCCCTAGAAAAAATATCAAAAGATTAGAGCTCGTTAATGTTTTGTAATGAAGAAAGATATGGGCACAAATGATTATCCTGGGTCCCAGAGCCTCAGAGAGTCAAAGGATGAAGAACGGGGGGAAAGGGAAAGGAATTGTGAGAAAAAAAGTTCTCCTCTCCTATTCTCCTTCATAATTCCGTCCTTTGACTCTCCGAGGCTCTGAAATCCAGGGTAATCTCGAGCGCAAAATTAAGGCAAGTGCTACTACAGAAAAATATCTGTTTAAATTATATTCAGTTAGTGCAAAAGAGAATATTCGATTGCAACAGATAAATAAAGAAGTATCTACACGAAGAAGGGAAAGTTTTCCTGTACGGAGCCAAATATTGCGCATGAATAATATATAATTTTTGATAAGATCCGATAAGATGGTTAACAGATTCTGGAAAAGGTTAACAAAATTGCCCATTAGAATAAGAATAAAGGAAAATAAAGCCGTGCAGCATTTGGCAAACCTGTGTCCAAAAAGGATCTTGTTTCTCGATTGCAAAATTTCAGTGTTGAAAATCATGCAAACAATTAGATCAGCAATGATGAGCATGTAGCTAAAATAATAGAACAGGAGGCAATTACGTGAATACTCAGCAACATTTGGAAGAGACTCGCTGTCAAAGGAAACGATCTACAAGGACCGACATGTAAAATAATCCATCCGCATCCTTTGAAAGACACACAAAGCGCATGGTCTCGATATTGGAGGCAAAATATCGCAATTCAAACAGCAGTATCTTAAGAAAATTTCGAGAAAGAGGGCGAGCTAGAAAGCTTACAATAAGAACTTACTCAAGTTCATCTGCTTCGTCACCATGAAACACTATTTTTGCATGATTTATAAGATACGAGTCAAGTATCGTGTGATAGTAATTGATAAGTTCTTGGGTCTAGAAAGCAGGAAAAGTAGCAATTTGATGTGCATGGCAGTGCAGCAATCTGATCACGTATTAACTAGTTTATTAGAAAGCAAGATGGGTCAAAAGCTATAAAATGCATTCAATGTGAACAATATTGCAGCAAATATTAATAGGGCCAGGCTAAAATGTAAAAATCGCATTAGAGCTTTGCTGCACATCGAGGAAAGGAAAGTTATAGCTCCAAACAACAATGAGAGTTTTTTATTTGCTTGGACTTGAAAGTTTAAGCATATTTAACAAAGCTTCTACCAAGATGGCATCAGTTTGGTTTAAAACTAGCTTAAAATTGTCACAAAACGTTCATGAAAGTAAGGAAATGTGAAAAGTAATATTAATGAAATCCTTACTTTCCAGAACAGTGTCTTGATCAGCGGCCTTTTTGTGGCACCTGAAAGCAATTCTTTGGTCAATATGAAAGCTCTCTCGATCTCAGTGCAATTAAGGATGTCCTCCTTTAGCAGATTGAATTCTTCCAGCATCTTAGATCTGAAAGGACAGGCATTTTGGAAAAAGCGTATCTAACAGGTATTGACTTAAATACTTGCATGAAAAAAAACAGGTAGGATAACAGTTGGGTGATTCTCAGTGATGTCATATCTTCCACAAACGACTTTGGAGAATGGCTACAGTTTCTAAAATCTACCATTCTTCGTACTTTAGCAATAAAGCTTTTTCTCGGAGAAAGAACATTGAAGCTTTGATATTTTTATTTTGCGGTCAGATACTGCTGATTTTAATCTGATATCAATTTTGTCTTGCAGTGAAAGTGACTGGAATCCTTATGCGCAAAAACAGATACGCAAATGAGGTAATGCCTATTCTGTCCAATAGCTCTGTTTTGAGAGAATGGATAAGCATCACAGAAATACATTTCTTATGAAATATAGCTTCCTTTGAAACTATATAGATTTCTAACTTGAAAAGAAGACCTTTGACAACAGGAGACGTCTGAATTCAGTATTTAAACTTTTGTAAAAAGATAGAACTAGGGAGGACAAAAAATTGTCATCTCAGAACCCCTTCGTTACTTTAACAAAGTAAACCTGTTAGTACAGGAACGAGAGAGAATGTAAGTTACACGTTGCAGTTCTTCTTTCGTGGCGACTTTTGTTTCTATAGTGTGGAATATAACATGAAAAATGCCACTTAATGCACAACATTACCTGTTGTTTTTAAACGAAATGCAAGATTTCAGGCAGAGTACCTTCGAAGAAGGTGACAAGGGTCGATGTAGCCTTTGTGTGGGGGCGGGGGAAAGCATTTCTAGATTTTACAATTGTTTTGTTTTTTACTTAGCTTTTAAGTGATGTTATTGCAAATTATGCATCGGAATTGTTGGACTGCAGAGACAAGGTCATAGACGAAAATAAGAGACAAGATCATAAAAAGGTAATTAAGTGATACCTGTCTACACTTGAAGATCGCTCCCTTACACGACCCATTCGCAGTGTCTTCGACTGTCAAAAAAGATTTTAGAAATATTTACCTGGTACGCTATCAAACTAGTTATTCTACAAAACCTATTATCTGTTAAAGCTTTCATGGTATTCAGGAACGGAGTTTCAATGATTAGAAATCAAACGATGTGCTTATCCAACAAGCGCATACACAGTACGAGCAATACGTAGCAAACTTTTGTAAGAAGGAATTACGTGACGAATATTTGTTATAAATAGGTCCAATATTGGTACAGAAAACTGTTCGTCATGTGCCAAATAAGTTTCATATTGAAAGATGTGGTGATTAGCCTACCATTATTGAATTGATTCTTGTTGATTTCAGCAGGGGTACCATCTGCGATTCTCCATTTAGCAAATAGACATCAACTGTAGCTACATTGCTATCAGTCGGAAACACATCTTCTTCATAGAAATTGTCGTCTTGTGTGGCCGGAGTCTTTGTCTTAGAAATACCACTTTTCAATGACGCCTTTTCATCTGTTTTACCAAAGAAACTGCCAATCCTGGCAGAAAGACTTTGATTCAGGTGCTTACTAGAGCCATTCTTTTCAGTTGTTAAAAAACTGGTTGACCTGGATGCCAAGTCAGGCATTTCGACATGAGAATACCGGTCCAAGGGAAAAGATTTGTGACGAATTGCTGAACTCTCACTGGGATGAGCTCCGCGAAGACAGGGGTCTGAAATTGTTTGCACAGCTCCATCTTTAGACTTCGAATCATCTGGCTTGCGGTCACCCATTCTTCTGCGTCTTCCTGATACTCTTAAGTTTGGAGAGCCTTTAATAATCATCGCATTGGTCATTTCCGTCCCAGGTGCTGGAGGAGGAAGAGGACGTGACGTACGATTTGATATGGTCTTCTCAGAACCATTCGGTTCTTTAGCTCCTTTTCTCCGTACGTTTTGTGAAGCGTTAAGTTTAAGTGGCACAGCAATGGCAGCTTTGGCTTCAGCAGGGAGTTCTGTTATTCTTAATGGGTCACTGTAAGACCTATCCCGTCCTATTTGACAATCATCATCATGATCATCAAACTTAAATCGTATTGTAGAAGACCTTCCATCTTCACGCATCAACTCATCTATCACACTTGAATTTGAATTCCTTCCTGCAGCTGGCTGATTCTCTGCACCAACTGCTGTCTTAGATCCAACCGGATTCTCCTGGAATGTCTTTAAATATGAGCTGGCGTTTCTCTTTCCATTATTCTTTTGTTCAGGTTTCAAATTGGCTTGTGGACTCAGATCAGATTTTCTGTAAGTCATACGAAAATGCTGAGCATTTTTTTGGAGGTCACCAGATAAAAATTCTGGAATATCATGAACCTACAATTAAGCAGAGAAGATTGCTAAAAACATATTATTTAAGTTAATAACAATTTATGTAAGGTGGCAAGATACTTTGGCTTTCATTGGTTAAAGAAATGGTCTGACATAGGGAAATTCAGACTTCCCTGGGGTTCAGCTTTTGACTTGTATAAGGTATGAAAATTCAAAGAGAATTGAAAATCAGTCCAATTTGGGGAAGACTCGAGTTACACAGGTACAACTCAATGGGATTTAACTGTAGTTAGATTCAATTCAAATTTGTTAAATTTTAATGTCAGCTTAAAAATGGCAAAATTTGTTACTGGGCATGTGCAAAAATTGTGATAAGACTGGCTGCATAAGAGAAAAGACAGGTTCGTTTATTCATTCTATCATCTTTAACATGTGCCTAGAAAAGGGAACTGAAAACTCAAACTGTGCAATGTCTGAGAATAGGGTACCATCCAACACAACAACATTGACTCACAACAATATTCATGGTCAGAATCAGACCTGGTGGTTTGTAATTTTGCAGAGGAGGAGCTGTGAATGCTTGCCTGATTTGTTTAGGGAAGCTTTATCAAGAAGAAATATAATGTATATGCTTCAGCAAAATATCAAAAATCAATGCAGTGTTATCTAAATCAATTGCAGTATCTGATGCTGACAATTTTGTTAACTTTCAAATACATCTCAACAGAATCTGGAAATGAACTGAACTTCGAGGGGAGCAATTTTTCCTTCATGCTTAGTTTAGGAGAATTTGTAATGGGAGTATGGAGGGGAGCATGGAGGTGAGCAAGAGCTGTCACTCACCTCAAAACACCAGCCCTCGTCAGAATGTGATAGCATTTTTCAAAAGTATTAAGGAATGGGATAAAAGAAGCCAATTGTTGAAGACACTATCTATTAGCATCTATTACAGTAATAAAAATCCTGTTATATCTATTAAGGCAAAAAATTTATGGTGATTTGAGCCTCAAAATGAATCATTCATTTGATATAGCACAGGACATAAAGTTGCAACACAAGGGGTCTACAACCTAATAGGTCAGGGCTTCAAGCAACCAACCAACATTTAATAATGACATCTTATTCATAGTTATAGTACAATAATGAGTTTTCTGGGTTTGACAAAAATCAATACTATTAGGGGTTCTAGAAAAAGTGATATTGATCAAATAAGTATCAAGGTTGGTCAAAAATAACAGCTACATTTACCTATCTGAATGCCAGACATAACAAGAATGACCAAAAAATTACACCAATAAAAGCAAAATCAAATTGAAGCCTTGACCTTATAATTGCACTTAGAAACTGCCTTCTTGGTAATTAACACTTTTAAAATGGCTTTGAAAAAAGCAAACATTTTACAACATGACTTGTCAGATAAAAATCTCTAAAGAGTGTGAGACAAAAACTTTAGTTCATGTTGTAAAATGTTTGCTTTTTCTATAGTTATTTTTCAAATTGTACTGTAAAAACATTGCTCAAATATACTTCTTGTTTACAATATGGTTCTGTCAGAAATGTTTCAATCTTTAACATAAAGTAAACAATCTTTTCATGAAAAGGGGAATTTCTCAAGGATATTAGTTGGTATTTCATAATAGAATATGAAAAATGCTTGGTACAGTTGAAGGATAAACAAGTGCAGACATACATATTTAACTTCACTTATTTGCTGCAGCTCAATTCTCATCTCTATGTCATTTTCTGCTTGTGGTGGATTTGCAAAAATATATAAGGTATCATCAGTGAGTACAATAAACTTGAAGGCATGGCTGTAGCTTCCACCAACAACAATGCATGGTTCTGAAATTCTAAGACTGTTACAAACGTCTTGTCCCAAGTGTCTTTTTACAAAACATTCTACTCGCTGATGTGTTCTGTAGCCTCCATCTTCCATCAGGGTTCATTTGAAGTTTCCCACAATAGATTATATCTTATTGGAAGGAAAATAATAATATATTAATGTACAGAAAATTCACACTCTTTATTGCATAAAAGAAATAAAAGATTTAGCAGTCTATTTATAAAAATTGTACAGAACCAAGTTATGGGCATTGCAAACAGTGTTTGTTTGTGTGGTAGTAGTTGCAAAACGAAATAATCACAACAATGGATTATATTTTTAAAACCTAATCTTAAAAAAACTGCCAAGGAGGGAAATTTATCAAATGTATAATTCATTTGAGTTGCGCAAAGATGCAACTAGGGACGTGCTAGTTATTTGGGGGCAAAAGTATGTTTATCCGCTTAAGATTTTACTGCGAAAGAAGATATTTTCTACATCCCTTTCCGAAAGATTCGATATATGATGTGAATATTCATCTCTATTTGACTTTGCAGATTTACATGAGCTTTTGATTATATATGTTAAGTATCATAACTACACTACTTTGGCTGTCATTTTTCTCCTGGGTAAACTATAGCTTATAACCTATATCGAGGGGCTTGCAGAAAAATCTTTCCCGCTACTATTTAGGACAGTGGTTATATAAATCCTTTGTACCAATTATTTTTAACGCTGATATACTAATAAAAACATAATAAGATAATCTTTTTGGAACCTTCTTCGTCATTTATACCTGATCCCTTTGAAGAAGCACGGTAATTCTCGGAGATGTACCTATATCCATGGGCGGATTAAACAGCCTTTTGTGACCGCATTCCAGTGCAAAATGCTTCCTTGTAGATACTGTAGGTCATCAAACAAGTAGTTAAATGCAGAAATGGCTGCAGACACAATGAATTGCTGGTATCATTGTCCTTCTGGTCAAAACAAAACCGAACTCTTCTACACTCATTTCCAAATCTTGTTAATGTTTCACCTGCTATTTAGGCCACTGTGGCCTCAGCGGTAACTAAGGACTGTAGCAACAACAACGATACTGCAAGCAAAAGCTGGGAATCTGCTGACTTAAGTGAAATGTTCACAGTCTCAAGATACCATAGTCAATAGAAAAAGCTCTGGTCTTGAAATCTTTTGTTCTACTTCTTTGTTCGTGTTTATTGCAAACACGTGATCTAGCACCAGAACACAGGAAAAATAGCTGAAGAATTGTTGTTGAGTTTTGAGCGTTTTATGAAAAGTGTCAAGGTTGGTAATGTGCGACTTCTGGTCCAGGCTGTGGAAGTTTTTGTCATCATTCTTACTCTGGACAGGACTAGAACTTTTCAAAGTTTCGCATTGAAAATTACAATCCTTGTTAGTTTGGGAAATAGAACTACAAAAGTTTTCCTGAAGTACTGAGTGGCGACAATTATATTTAGCGTTACTTTGAATCTGTAAAAGTTCTATAATTGTGAACTATAAGGAGAAAGAGAATATAGAGGCTGTTCAATAATTACGTAACGCTAAAATTGCCTTTTTGAACCACCCTTTATTCTACACCAACTCTCAATTTTGAGTCACCGTTGCAATTACCTTAAGAAAACGACAGCCCATCTAACACTTTTCTTATGCTCAGACATACTGCGAAGCATTTAAATTTTAAAAGCATGGAAGAGCTTGTAATTTCATTGTCAAAACCATTGTCAAACGTAACCATGTCTTCCATTGTATCAATTTCATTAACACCTTTGATTGTCTCCGTAACCACAATAAGGTAATTAACAACACTTTTATAGCATCCCCTCGTTTTATATTTATACGCCCAGTTTTGTAATTAGTTCAGTTCAGTTCAAATCAAGACATCAAATAGTCAGTAGCGGCACCACGTGGGGGGGACACGTCCCCCCAGTTCTCGGCAGGATCAATTTTTCATTTCGTCTAAATCCGATGAGAAAATTTTTGGGGGGGGGGGGTAATATTTTGGCAACGTACTTTTTGTTATGTAATCCTATGGTTTTCAAACAGGCCTTTGCATAGCCGAAAGTGAGTAATGGGCGCTCCCTTCAGGTAAAAATTGCGTTCCTTGTTAGTAAAAGGGCGTTTTCTGGTGCTAAAAGGGGCGAGGTTTAAAATCTTTTGTTTTGTCCCCCCCCAGAGCGTAGTGGCTGGCACCGCCACTGGCAATAGTCACATCGTCTCTTCTCTGGCTCCGTGTTCTCTGCATGTAAAAGAAGACGTGTTAGGTTGGTAATGACACGTTAGTCGATGGATGGAATTATTAGTGAACGAATCGCACACAACAATGCTCAATTCTCGTATCACTAAAAGCTCTTGCCTTAAGTTAAAAATGTCTAATAATTAAAAAGAACATTAGAGCAAAGCACTAACTAAATTAAAAAGCTGTCCTTGCTTCCATCACCTTTTCTAAAGGGCGCATACTTTAGATGGTAACGGTTGATTAAGTTCAGTTCTGACTCTGTGTTCTCTGCATGCTATAAATTTTCAGATTTCCCTTCTTAAATCAATAAAGAATATGGCAATGGTAGTCGCTAAATTATTTATATATGATATTCCCCTAAAGGTGAGCAAAATAAGTGTTAATGATTTCAAGATTTCTTGGCATTTAATAAAAAAACCATGCCCTCGTTAGGTAAAAGGGTACGTCAAGTTTCCCTGCAGGTTTTCGAAAGAAGCATCAAGTGCAATTCACAGTGAGCTCAAGTTCTTTCTTACGAAAAGGAATTCCAAGGTGGAATGAAGGGTCATGTGCTGCTGGTCATTTAGCTTTACAAAATTGTTCTTATAAAAGAGAACTAAACTCTCTTTTATAAGAACAATTTTATAAGAGCACGAGCCTTAAAGTTGGTCAAAAGTTAAGAACAAAGTGAAAACAAGCTGAGGCTTAGCTACTGTAATGTAATTTCGAACAATGTTCATCTCAAAAATGAGGAATCTTTTGCCATCTAGAAGTGCTTCTTCGGTGAACTTTCAAACTTGTCGGCAAATAAAGGATGTCTTACTCACTTTATTGACAAATGAGATTCGAACACTTCCCTAGAGCGCACTAGCTAGCAATTGCACTGCTTACACACTAATAATTTAAGAACAAATTAGAAATAATCCTGCCTCAGATTTTTAAAAAAATTAAGAACGTCCAGCCTGAACTTCAATTTTCCTGTTCTTATGAAAAAATAGTGTAAGTTAAATTGTATTAACTTTCTTTAAAGCACCGCAATGGGGAAACCCTTTGCTCCAAATTATACCAGCATATTCATGACAACAACAGAATAACATATGCCCCGGTGGGACGTAGTCCAATGTTTTGGTAAAGATTCATCAATGATTTTATTTTATCTGGCAACAAAAGCTTGAAAATACAGAAATTTATGCAATACACCCTATATCATTCATGAAAAAATAGATATTCAAGTCTACATGCAGTCGCCCCCTATTATAGTGACTCCACTTGAAGTCACACTACTGGTTACAGTCAGTTCAAATCTAGACCCAAATATGCAAATCTTTTCAATCATATTTAGGCCCAAATCGCCCCGTTAGCAGTGTCACATTCGGTTTTCAAGTTCCAAGCAACATTTGGTTTAACTATAATAAAGGAGCAAGATTCCTGTCAGGCACTGCATGTTGTATTACGTTATGTTATGTTATGTTCACGTTTATATTTAGAGTTACTTTTGCGTTTACGGCTACAATTGCATGTACGCTTACGTTACGTTACGTTATGTTACGTTAGATTACCACAAACCAATTGCCCCTAATTTCTCTTTCTCAGAAACGCCCATTAAACAGTTAATCAACATTTAAAATCGTAATCTACGCCCAAAACTACTTTAGAAAAAGTTGGTTTCATAATTTCTCCGCACGGGTGACAATAGTCTCTCCATCCTCTGGACTAAAAGTAAAGGCCAGTTTACACGGTGTGTTTTTTCCCTGCGTCAAACTCATGAGTCAAAATTGCATCGTGTAAACGGGACTTGCGTCTAAATTTAATTGCCCTTGCGACCAGTCATGAAAATAGAACATGCTCTATTTTCTTGCAACAACGCATGGAGGATTAATGCTATTAACTAAGAAGAATGAGTCACATGCTTCGAATATCTTGGCTCGTAGACGGGAAGTTTCGATGGAAGCGGTTTGCTGTACTCGTAAAACATGGATATTAAAAGCAAAGAAGGATCTTAAAATGACACAGAACTAGCAAGGAAGAAGGCTTTTTGTGAGATCTAACTTTCGGAAGTCTACCACAATAGGGATAAACTCCAAGCAGCCGAGAAAAGAGTAGCAAAAGATTTGGGTTTAGTTGGTGGTCCCCGCGTTGGTCTCGCCGAACAATCCAATGCAAAACCTTTATCCAATGCAAAACCATACATAACAAGGGTGCATAAGTCAAAAGTGCATAGTCTAAACGTTTCGACTCGCGAACTCATGCAACTTTGACTCATGAGTCAGACGCAAGGAAAAAACGCATTGTGTCAACTGACCATAAAAGGTCAAGTTTCTTTGCAGACACTGTTTGTTACGTTACGTTACGTTAGGTTAGGTTACGTTAGGTTAGGTTAGGTTACGTTACGTTACGTTACGTTACGTTACGTTACGTTACGTTATGTTACGTTACGTTATGTTATGTTATGTTATGTTATGTTATGTTATGTTATGTTATGTTATGTTATGTTATGTTATGTTATGTTATGTTATGTTATGTTATGTTATGTATGTTATGTTATGTTATGTTATGTTATGTTATGTTATGTTATGTTATGTTATGTATGTTATGTTATGTTATGTTATGTTATGTTATGTTATGTTATGTTATGTTATGTTATGTTATGTTATGTTATGTTATGTTATGTTATGTTATGTTATGTTACAGTTGCTGTTACGTTACGTTTGTGGTTTCGCTTGCGTTATGAAATGCCCCTTCAATACACTTGATCAACATCTTAATTCCTAATCTATGCCCAAAACTGCATGATAAAAAAATCACGATTACGTTTATGTTTGCGCTTGCGTTTACGGTTTTGTTTACATTACATTACATTACATTACATTACATTACATTACATTACATTACATTACATTACATTACATTACATTACATTACATTACATTACATTACATTACATTACATTACATTACAAAATTCCACAAATGCCTGAAAAATAAGTTGCCAGATAAAATTAATTTGTATTTTTATCTAGTGTGATAACCAAACCTAATGCATGTGCAGATTTCTTGACTCCAGCATTATCTGTTTTTGTGAGGAGAATGGTTATGGCGTGCACTATTCCAAACTATACTTTTTCACGTCGCCGTTCAAAAGCAACCTGAGTGCTGTCAAATCCTAACATTTCAAGATCCTATGGATTGCTACAGCCCCATTTGCCAGAATTGAAATGGGACCGTTGACTGCATCGAATTACGGGCACATAAATCTAGGCCGTGTCTTTTGCTGCATTTGTTGATGATTCTCTTTCATGTTTTTGTTGATGGTTGTGACTTGGTAGACGGATTTTAAACGACATGAAGGTACTAGGTCAATGAAAAGTTAACAAAACACATTGCAACATTCCGTTTTGTACAACTTGCCCATCGAGAACCCCAGCCACTGCGTTACTTGATTAGATTTTGGGACTTAACAAGGGTGCAAATCGTAAGTATTTATCTTAGTTACGATGGTTTTTCTAGGTTAAAGGCAGTCTGTCCCCTCAATGACTAGCAGCCTGAAACGTAAAACCTACGGTCTTAACAAAAAAGACCTTATCTTCAAATGCACCTCGCCTACTTCTCCTGCGTACACTTCAATAAAAGATTCTGTCATTCTGACTCTGGATTCTGAAAAACACATGACAGAAGTATCTTTAGAAATTGATTTTAAAAGAGATAGCCGGCTTAGTTATATACACCCTGAGATGAAAGGAATAAATTACCAGGCACATTCCACTCGTTACCACTCTTTACCCAAATCATTCGTTCGATTTTTTTCCAAATCCTATTCCCCCTTGATTTAATCAAAAATTTCAGGTTGATCCTTTCGTTGTATTTTAACAGAAACGCTGCCTTCCAAAGCAGTTTCTCCTTCTAGTCCCATTGAGAAATAAGAGGTTGAAAATTTTTTAGAGAAAGGCATGCTTTTATTACATTTGATTAATAATTTACATAAATTACGTCTTGAAATTTACATAATTACTTTATAAGAACCCACAGACATCGGCTTATTCCTTGGAATCCTAGCAATAACAGGATTTATTGCACTGTTCTTTTTATCTATTTCTTTTCCAGTATTCTTTCTATTTTCTTAAAAAACACTTTTTGCATTATGAAGTGCGTTTGTGATTAACTGTATATTATTTTTATTGTTAAACCTGGATTTATTTGGGTTTCAGACGTAGGTTGATTCTTTCATTTCATTTGACTTTCGATTATAGTTTGTATTCATTGGTCTTGGTTCTAAAAACTTTCAAATCAGTAGTGTTTAGAGTATTTCAAATGAGAAGTGAAGTAATTCATCACTGAACATTTTCGATACATCACTGCACAAATTGGTCACCACTGCACCTTAAATTAATTCTTGTGGCGAATGAACTCTAGAGGGGGCCAGAAAGAAAAATGTTTCGACAAAATTTCTTTGATTTATTTTAATCAAATAGAAGCATTTCATGTTAGTGCAAGGGTGCGGAAAAACTCAACTTTGCCTTCTCTGGAAAGATATTCAAAATGCACTTTTTATCTTGCCTCTATTTCTTCATACTATTAGACTACGCCTCTAAGTCTAACAGTTTGTGAGTCAACGAAATACTTCATATGACATCAGTCTCAAATGTTTAATATAAAGAATGCAGAAACGCTAAGAATAATAATAATAATAACAAATCAATCACGACCTTTAGCTTGCTTGCTCTCGTGTTGGCGACTTGTGGCTTTCTTGACCTAAACACTTCAAATAGCGACAGGACAACGGCTAAGTCTTTCAAGTGACACACACTTTGACTTTCTATCATCGGGAAACGGCGGCCACCAATCTCTTGGCAAGGCGGGAATGCCCACAGTGAAAAGCCTCTACTCTAAAACAGGCAAGCTCCTTCATACACTTTCTAAAATACAACTAGCCAATAAGAAAACAGAACATAATAACAGCCAATTAAACACTAGAACAGAACAATAGTTAAAGAAGCATAAAAGTTAGTATAACGATATTCACGATGATACCTACGTGAACCAGCACATATTACAAGTTCGACCTTCGTACAGTAAAAACACATACTGTAAACGTTCCTGGTACCTTGCAGCCCTATAGGTCTGCAGACCATGGTTGCCGCCGAAAGGAAAACTTTTTTATAATCTTAATGTTTCAAGTTGGCCAGAAATTGCATTCTTTTGAGCAAATTTAAATAATAAAATCCTATTTTAAAATGAATATTCACTAGTCAAAAGCAATGGTATTAATCGACCTTCTTGTTCTCGTTTCAAATGTTTTACCTTATGCAACATGAATGTAAAAATGTTCAAGTCTGGGACAAAAATATTTAAATCTGGTGATAGGCATAAGATTGGCACTCACTGTTTCGGTTTGCAATATCATATAAAGTTATAATTTCTGACCAATATTGACCAATTTCCATAACAAAATTTCGTCATTGAAGATTCGGATTTTAACTGACAAAATCCGAGCAGCAAATCACTTACCCTGGGCGCCAGAGTCTCCATTCTTTAGTCTCAGAAAAATAGTTACAAACAAGTCACAGAAAAATTTTTTTGAGTAAGGATTAGCCGTCTACAGTACTGTATTTCCGGATTCATGAGGCTCTGGTACCCAGGGTACAAATCATTCTATAGTAGAAATCAGTAAATCCTTAATCAAAAGTGAATTGAACCTCGATAATATGGAAAGTACTTTCGTTCAGGCAATTTACGTTGCTAAGAAGTTCGTTTCACTTCTCGGTTTTACCCACAGCCCAAGTTTTAAAAATTTTCCGAAACAACATTCAGGGGCGCCTACACCGGAGGGGCTGGAGGGCAGCAGCCCCTCCTGCCCTCTTCAAAGAGGGGCAGAAAGGCAAGAAGTGCCCTGAAATATAAGAAAATATTATAGAATCTTATCGATAATTGACGACGTTATGTTAGTTTCTATTAGAAAATATTAGAAAAATTAAAACATTCGCACAAAACACAAAGGTTGAACAGTTTGTCTATGACAAAGGGGGCTACAAGAGGGGGAGCTGCAAAGATAATAGTAGATAAACAAAAGACTTGTTTTTTCCTCAGAGGTACTCCAGAAACCAAAGAAGAATAAATCAGTATTAAAACTTTGCAGGCAATCAACATTTTACAACCAACCCATTTATATCAGCAATGATTTTATAAATCCAAATATTGTGTATAGTGTGACAAAGCCATTTAATACCAATTTTATGTATGGATATTTTTGTCAACATTCTCTCTATGTTTAGAATCATTGATGGTAGAAAAACTCAGCTGTATGGTTGGCATATATCCATGTTAATATTTATCATGTTACCCCACCCTCGAAAAATTCTACGATTTTCCCTCAGCACCAACACTGCCCCTCCTGCCCTAATCTTGTGCAGGCATCCCTGACAACAATGATTTTTCCAAAAATCCGTCAAATTTTGAAAGCAGAGGGGGCCATGGCCCCCTGCCCCCTGGCCACGACGCCCCTGAGCATAACCATTATTAGATGTATATACCGATTAAAAGTAATGTTCTTTTTAGTAAATTTACAGTGATTCTTCTCTTGGTCTGCTTTGCCCCTTTTAAAGCTATTTGCTGCATTTCAATTTTATCTCTAAGATTTTTCTTTAAGGAAATAGAAGCATCAAGAAATTGAGCCATTCATCCTTGTTTTTGATCGAAATGAATTATTAATAATTTTCAGAGGGCTAAATGTCCATTTGTTTTTTTACAATACACATGGGTAATTTGAGAGCAAGTGCATATGCCCGATTCGAAAGATGAAATACTCTTGTTTGATCAAATACTTCTGCTGCAGCTTTGTAATGTTTTTTGGTCTCTCAGCAGCATTATCATAGAAATTTATAAGAATTTAAATATTATCATAGAATTTTTAGTACTGAAAGATTCTTAACTTTTATTGAAATAACCACTCGAATTTCTTAAAAAATTCCCACTTTAATGTTTACGATCTATACAGGGTATTATTTGTTTAAAACTGTAGGCTCAATACTGATTATAGAATTGTAAGTTTTTTGTTTGGAAATTTACCTTTGTTCAAAAGAGTTCAATTCAACTTAACTCCCGTCAAAAAAATGCAAACGGTGCAATGGTGCAATTTGAGAAACACAATAGAAAACGATTAATGGATGGGTCCGCTCCACCCTGTGAATTGTAATAAGGTTTGAAAATTTAACATTCAAAATCCCAAATCCCTAAAATATGAAATTCACAAGTTTGGTAATAAGAAAAAAAATTCAAGTAAACCGTAAAGTTATCCAACTCTAAATGGATTTCCCAAACTTTGGAAGAACGTCATGCCCCCACGCCACAAACCTCTGCAATGCATTTTGTCAATCTAACTCTGTATACGCAACTAATTCGCAACTTCCATTTTAGTTTGATAATAACGGAATTTTCCTAATAATTTTGTCAAATATCTATATCGAAACGGGCAAAGGATATAGTTACTACCCGAGGCGGCACCATGGTTGCCGCCGAAGGAGGAGGAAATTTTCGAATTTTGATGCTTCTGGTTTCCTGGAAAATGCACTCTTTCAAGCACATTTCACTAAAGCAATCCTCCTAATCCTATTGAAAAATTTTTTTTTGCAAACAAATTGAACCGCAGATAAAAACAACTGGTACAATTTCGCTGTGGTCTTGAAAAATACCATGTTGTCAGTTACTTCTGAAGCTAGGTAACAAGCAGCACTGGTTGCCAATTTAGATCCCTCTTTTCATCTTAGCATGCCTTTTGAATGTTAGAAAAAATCTTGAGCTCATAGTGAATTGCAGTTGACGCTTCTACCGAGAAACATTAGGGGAAACGGAAACAAGACACAATTTTACCTAAAGAAGGCTTGGATTTTTCAATTTAGTGCCAACAAGAAATCTTCAAATCATTAGTTTGTTTACTATCAAGGAATATCATATTCAACCAACGAAGCAACTACACTCTTTTTTTATAAGAACCAGTAAATTTAAGTTCAGGCTCACTGTTCTTAATTTTTTCGAAAATCTGAGGCCAGATTGTTTTTAATTTGTTTTTGAATTAAGAGGGTGTAAGCAGTGCTATTGCTAGCTTTTTCGCTTTAAGGAGGTTTTCAGGCCTCATTTGCCAACAAAGTGAGTGAGACAGCCTTAATTTACTGACAAATTTGAATATTCACCGAAAAAGCACCCACACATCGCTAAAAATCCTCGATTTTGAGAAAAAACGTTGTTCAAAATTGCAATTTGCAGAAGCTCAGCCTCAGCTTGCTCTTAATTTGTTCTTAACTTTTGACCAGTTTTGAGGCTCTTGTTCTTATAAAATTGATCCTTTATTGATTTTATGACATGCAGGTCTCTAAAATACCTAAAGCGTTTCTTCCACCGAGCGGATTTTACCTGAAATTTCCTATTGAGATACTATTGGGGGTGTGACACCCCCCCCCCGGTTGCGACGCCCCTGCTAGTCAATCACTAACAATCCCTTCTATTGTTTCTTTCTACAACAAGAATAGACCAATTCGACTAACGGCCTCATTTTGAAAAATTCTTCAAATTATTTTGTACAAAATTTTTGACCTCAGATTCGTATCGCGAGAAATGATTTTAGTATACTTGGAAGTTTTCATTATGGTATTGCTCACGATATTGATTTTATGACGACAAAAAGATAAAAGATTTATAAGGGACCGTGATTGGCGACTAGGGGGGTAAAGTTTCCCCCCGAATGATTTTTGCGGTCAAATCTCTTACTAGTTTTCAAACTTCATTTCTCCGTAAAATCTAAAATACAAGCACAAACAATATGAAAAATTGTATTCGGCCTAAAATTATGGTGATAAAACCAAATTTGAGCTTTAAAAGGTCGTATAATTAGGTTAGAAGAAATTTTCAAAACGAGGCTGTAAATCGAATTGGTGTATGGCCAAAACGTTCAGCAGGGAGGAGGCTCGGCAGGGAGGAGGCAAAACTCAAATCCAGTCGCGCAACTGTGCTTGGATAAGCCGAGAGGACAGCCGCTAGTGCTTGGACATAGCGGCTTGTGCTTGGACATAGCCAAGAACCATGTCACTGAAAGAAAGTTGTTAAGCATTGTTGTTAAGAAAGTTGTTAACGGAAAGAAAGTTGTTAAGTACTTCACTATTGACGATTGAACTAGAAAAGAAAAAGAGAACAACTGACAGATTCAAACGCATTTCAAACTGTTTATGCATGGAAATATACACAAAGTATGACAACCAAAAACATGTCAATTTAAAATCCAGCCAATGGGTGATTAATTTAAAAAATGTTCTTCCTTATCGATGCTATAAAGATTTTATATGCATTTTTTTGTCTTATTTCAAATATTTTCCCGCTGCCAACCATGGTGGCGGCTTTCAATAAACCATTGAGCAACAAAAACATTTCCCCCTCACTTGTAATGAAGTTTTCCCCGGCCCTTTCTATGGTATCAATGTTCTGATCTCAGCTGCCTGCTCAAACATTCAATGTACCAGGCTGCTCAACCCATTATCTCAATAAACATCGACCCTCGTCATGTTCAAATTGCAATAATTACTTGAAAAGAACATCTTAATAATTTAATAGAGTCCTCCCCCCACCCCCCCGTTGCAATTTTACGACTACATCCCTGCTAGAAATGTGGGAAAAATTTTTGTCGGTTTATTAAATGTTTATGACCATCCATCCCCCTCCCCCCACAATGAAGAGCCACATTCTTGCATTTGCATGAAATTGATTCTTTATAGAATTTCGAAGCATTTTGAAGCACCCTTCGAATGTGATACAAATAAACCTGTGTGATCTTTTCTCAATCCCCAGTCATATGGGGAGTGACTATAACTTGTGTGAAACCATTTAGACAGTGTCCGTGTGACCAAGTGACCACATCATCAAAACGTGCATTAAACGTAAGAAGAAGTTTCCTTCTGTTAAAGATATGTTCAAAAGCTGTTACCATCCGGCATCAGATAGAATCTGGCATCTTTATCCGGGGCCATACTTTCTCTTCATAGTTACCAGCGTGAAACAAGTTTCCAGGTAGAAGAATCTTGTTGGTAAACTCCTTTCAATGACACTATAAACATAGAAAAACGCTTATAGCTTGATTCCTAAGTCAGCCCAAATATAGATAGATAGTGCATTTATTTCCAAAAAAAGCTTCATATTACTAGATTTACGCTGCATTCTTATAGAGCTATTTTTTGAAAATCACAAGTCTGTACCCAATTCCTGACAGAGTAAGCAAAGCAGATAAGAGAAGAAGATTGGATCAATTGAAAATCTACCTGCGAATTCGGAGGTCGAGTGTTGTACGGGATAATTTGTGAGCGACGATTCTAGAATATTTGTGCTTGATTTGATTCCCTCTTGACTCAAAACAGCTGTGAATGTAGAATCGTCTAACTGATAAGCAACGTGCGGGAATACATTCAGGTTTATCTTAACGTAGCTTGCTCCATGGTAACCAATGCCATACAGCTCAGACTTAGATGCGTCCCAGGCCTTAACGTACACCAAGTGGATGGGCAACG
This sequence comes from Rhopilema esculentum, assembly GCF_013076305.1. The sequence goes on along the minus strand of NW_027019809.1, from coordinate 190,172 downwards.
CTATAGAAAAGCAAAAACATAGATTTGTTTCTATCTAGCCTGAATCCGAACGTAGATTCATTACATCTACAAAATGTTTTATTTTGCAATTTGTAAAGGAAGGGAGACGGACAAAATGTGTAAAGAACACTAGCAAAAAGCAAACTAAAAAATATAATCAAATTGAAATTTCTACGACAAACGTGTCAAAAGTGTAGGCCTTTACAAGATTCAACATGAAATTTCTAGCTCGACCTTTCTTTCTATTTATAATAAGATAATTTTTTTTGTTTGAATATATTTTGCAAAGGATGATCTATTCCTTTTTTAGCATGGCTTGATTTTTATATAGGGAGACGTACCTTTTACAGAGCTTGCATATGTTCCGTTTTTGTAGAAACAGGATGACTTGAAGCTAAAAGTTAGGCAAATAGCGCAAAGTTTTAAAATAAGGCTGAAGAGGTAATCGTGTTACTCTGCCTATTTTGCAAAGTTGATGGAAGCAAGACTTAATAGGTAAGAAAAGTCTTTGTCTGTTCTGGGTAACCTTTTATGAAGTCGCTAGGGCAGCTGTAGAACAAACTATCAAGTCAAATGTTGTTGCTTTTAGATGACCTTGAAGTTTCTAGTTTGAAACTTTTGCAAGTTAAGAACGTTCCGCAAGTATTTATCAAGCGATGTTACATTAAAGAAAACTACGAATCAAGTTTACTAAATTGAAGGTCGCAGAAGAAGGATGCGTTTTCCACAGAGAATTTGTTTAAGCGTATTTCAACTGTTAATAAAGATGTACCCTTTGGTATCAAATTTGCTATGTTAAAAACGGAGCCAATTTATATAAGCACTACACCAGTTTGTGCAGAAAATAATTTTGGGCCATTCGAAAATCTAAGTAATTTTGACACCGCTTTACATTTAAATGTTTCTGAAATACGACTATTTTAACGGGTCACTACTTACAAGTTCGATTTCCTGTTGCAAAAAAAGAATTCTCTGCTTCCTGAATATAGAATAACCTTGTTTCCCATTTGAAGGCGGCTGCTTGCTGGCACAGCTAACAAAAAAATGTTTTGCTCTTTATATCTAATCATTTGTTTGAGAGAAGGAATGAGAATAAAAGGCAACGATAAGAAACCTTTCAAAAAATAGTCATGGTATTGTTTTTAGCTGATAAGATACTGTAAACTGTTTTGCAAAAAAAAAACGTTTAAAGATCTTCATTCCTTCAACATCCTTTTTGAAAAAGGATAGAATATTGCATTGAATAAAGTGCTGTTTCTACATTTTTTCCATTCTAGGCAATTATACACAAATTGACACATGCATGAGAAATGAAGTTATGAAGTGAAGAGAAATGAAGAAATGAAGTGAGTCTAGCTATAGTAAATATAACTTCCGTCTAAGTACATTAAAGGAATGTTACTTGATTGCAATTTTGAACTCTTACCATCTACAAACTTAAACTTTGCATTTGAAGTACAAGATGTCGTCCTTGACAATATGTCTCCTTCCAATCCTGTTCCATCTGGTGTTAAACAATATTGACTTCCCCAATAAGCTCCTTGGAACAGACCAGAAGCTGTCATAAATAATGACATTGGCGAATCGCATTTTGAGGTTGACATCCCTAATTTTAAGTTTGAAGTATAGGTCGGACACTTAGCTGTTGCGACGTGCTTTACACCCCCTCTCGCATCAAAAGAGAAGACATCATTGCAGGCTGCTTTGAGCGTGACATATTCATCACCGTTAGCATATGACAAACATCTTCCAGACGCAATATGCTTGATGTAAAATTTATCTGAAATCGATGGAAAAATGTTTCGTCAAAAGTATTTTAAGACCAGAGCCAATCCCCCTTTCAAAGTTTCAAAGCAACAACGCAACCAGTAATTGTTAATGTTTTTTCTCACCGTTATCGAAATTGATTTCATCATAGAAACAATAGTTTGAAAACTGGCGAAGCAGAATGATGTATTTCTGTTTGTTAACTTTAAAAGATAGCTCTAGGTAAGGACACAAAGTTTGATTGAAGCAGAATGATATCGTAAAATTACATCATTATTGAAATCAATATGACAAATCTAAATTTCATGCACAGGATTCTACATGTATGTGTGAATGAAGAAAAGGCCAATGTAGCAGGCTGCTCGACGGGCTCCAAGGAGTTCTAGTGGCGAAAAGTCGATAAAAGATTAAGATGAAGCTCTGATGAAGCCCCGTTTGCTCTGATGAAGCCCCGTATGCCGGGGCGAAATATTAGCCTTTACTGATTTACGTGTATTTATTGTTGTTTATTCTTGGCGTATTGCGATGTTTCATATTTGCTTCATACTACGTGCACTTCGAACAGAAAATTTTGAAAGGTTTCTTGTCTACAGGATTATCTGTTCATGAAAAATGTTCCGTCAAAAATACGCCAAAGGGAGATAATCATATTTTTGAATGCTTCAGCATGTTCTTCTGTAAGCAAGTCATTTGATTGAGGGGTTACCATTGGTAAAAAGGATAAAAGGAAATGAATTGAATAATAAAAGTTAATCGATTAAAAAATTAATTTTCATTCAAGGCATAACCGTATCAAATAACTGAGGCTGTGTTTCGATATTCACTTTCTTTATTGGTTTTTTTATAATATTTACCTCTGTCCTCTCGAGCTCTAAATTTGTTGCTGATAATTTTCGTGAACTTTTTGATAGCGCCATTAGGTGAACAATCGGTTTTGTTGCAATATGACATCAAGAATTCAATTGTCCCATTGTATCTGTCTCTTTCTCCTAGTTCCAACTCACTTCCTTTGAACTTGATAGCAAACTTAAAATCTGGCTGGTCTGTGATACCAATTTTCGAGTACTAAAAGAATTTTAAAATGTTAATCTCAGACCTCCCAGCATTCGTTTGTAAATTTTTCTAAGAAATTTAGGGCTTTTTAAAGCCAAATTTTAAGACTTTTCTAGGACCCAACAATAATCATTTAGGACTTTTTAGGTTTTCTTATTTAACAAAATACATTTTTTGACATTGAAGACAAAAATTTGAAGATAACACGAAATAACAGGAAACATTGCATAGCGGAAACTCTGAAGAGTTTTGGACGAAAAGAACACAAGTATGCAATGTTTCAGCTATTTCGTGCCTAAGGGCATTACCAAAAGGGAGGCAGGTATGGGGGCGCTTTGCCCACCAACACTCTATCCATCGGCACTTAAAAGGTCTTTTCCAGGGATAAAGAAGAAATCATTTTGTCACCCTGTAGTATAATTGTAACCTTCTTGCAAAAATTGTAACGTATTAACATTTCTGTAGCAGTTGAACTTTCAAAGTATGCTACTATGTATGAATTTTCTAATAGAAACGTATAAAAGCAGCATGTATTGAGACCACACCCTTTAAGAGTGAGACAAGTCATTTTGTCGGCAAAAATCATTTCTGTACCCCTTCGAAAAGATTTGTTTGCTTCGTCCCAGTTTATGCCGTCTTCAGATTTTTAATTTACCCATCACATACACGCAATTTTTATAAGAAGCTAGGTTCGGGATAAGTATTCAGTTTCTTTACTTTTTGCTGATTTCAGTGCTGAGTTTCTAAAAGGTTTTTAAACACCAAAGTGCCAAAATCTACTTTCTAGATAGAAAAGAATACACACAAATACAGAGTAACGAAAGCTCTTCAAAATTGAAAAGCACTTCTTCGAAAAACAAGCCAGGATAAGATAATGAAGTGAGAAGTAAAGAAAACCGCTTACATCTCAAACAGCCGGCTATAAAGCGCTTTCGCCCCATATTAGGGATTACTAGTACAGCTAGACTTATTGAGAATTCAATGCTGACCTAGGGGAGACAATTAGGCTGTCAGTGGCAATGCATGTGGGTAGTATTGTAAAAAGGAAAAGAAGTGCGCGCGAGTCTTAGAGTTTAAAATAATGGAGTTATCCCGTTGCGAAAATTCCTTTCGATTTCGACCGTCCTGTGCTCTTACTCATTACAAAAATCTGGAAACATACGCCAGGCACCGCGCACCAAAATAAATGTAGAGGGCTGAAAAGTGCGTGGCCAAAACTTTTTTAGTCCATGGCCTTTAAACAGTCAGAAAACGCCCCTTTTAGAAATTGCTTGGCTCTTTCCACTTTTTATTTATAAACAGTCCGATTTAAAGAAGATATCAGTTACTTTAACAATAGACATAAATAGCTTGAAAATAAATTAAACACCAAGCTTACCAGTTAGAAAATACAACATATCATGAAATTGAATAAAACACGAAGAAATTGAACAAAAAGGTTTCCCAGTCATAAAAAACTGCTACTACTTAGGTTCCTTTTGAGTAAACCTCCCAAAGTTGCGTTTGAGAAAACTTTTCAAAAATTTAGCAAACCTATTCAAGTGATCTCATGTATTTTTTTGAACATAAAGTTGTCTGGGAACAGAAATCAGAGCTCTGGATGTACGAAAGACAAATAGATGATTTCAAGAATTGTCATACTGGATGTGGAGACTTTTTCAGAAAGGAGAAAGGTAATTTCAACAACAGAAGCTAATCAGTGACGCGGTGACCGTCCAATTCGTGGTCGTGGTCGTGTCAAATTCAAAACTGATAAAACCCTAGGACAAAATGATAAACACAAGTTTGTGAAAATTTTCAAAATATTTTCTTGGTCCTTAACCTAGGTATGCTGTAGATGTGTTGGACGCAGATTAAGGCCATCCCTAGAAAGTTATACTTGATATGAGGCATAATGATAAATTAAATTTATGAAAATTTCCTAGGATCTTCCTCGGGTCTAAATCTTGTTGCAAATATTTTAAATGAGTTTTCATTCATCATAGAAAATCAAAAAGGGAAAATTTTTCTTGCCCTGGTGGCAGTTTTTGTCAGACCCCTGAACTGTCTATTTGGCATAATGAAAGGAAAAACTTATGAGTATTGCCGAAGATCTTACTTCAGTCTGAATCAATGTTGAAAATATTTAGGTGAGTTTTCTGCAAACCTAGGACATAAAATTTGTAAAACATTTCTTCCCGCCAACAATGATGGTTTCCTTCATCAAAACCTTCAACTATCTTTTTGGAACAATTATTGTGACTGCTTACAAATATTGCTGTGTAGATGTAGTTTTCTGCCGTCCCTAAAACGTTTCTGGTCGCCAACCATAGGAAATTTTAGGAAATTTAGGATTCTTTGTCAAATTTTAGGATTGTTTTATGATTTTCGAAAGAAATGGCTAAATTTTAGTATTTTTAGGAATTTAGGACCGGCTGAGAGGCCTGTCTGTGCATAATTTATTGTTACAATTGATTATAAAAAATTGTCGAAAGAATAAAAACAAATATTTTTAGAGCCCAATAATTGGATTACGTTAATAAAGCATAACAATTCCAACTTAATGAATGCTGTGAGCACCAAGCTGTTAAGTCTAACCGGTACGTACAATGCCTGCCAAAAGTACTTGGAACACCCACCAATTTACGCTGCATTTGATATCTTTCATTCCTTTCATGAAAAAAAATTGCTACTTCCGCCCCCTTCCCCCTAAAACAATGTTGATGATTTAGAGAAATATCATAAAAGAAGCGCAAAAGAAAGTGCTTCCTAAAGTCCTAACCCGTTTGATAGTAAACCAACATTGTTCCATGGGGGAGAGGGGGATGATTGGTTTTGACCTTAGAAATTGATCAGTCAGTCAGTGTTCCAAGACTTTTGGCAGGCATTGTACCTGCCCACTGTGGTGAGAGGCAACAGTTTTTTGCCACTCTTCGCCTTTCATAACGAGTCATTGTAGTTTTTATTACTTTGTTTCAGATTATATTTTCTACGTTATGTGAATTAGAAAATAAAATGTAATGGACTTAAATATGTTTTGGTCACCATTGACCCTCTGTGATCTCTGCCAAGATTGTATCTATCATATGTCATACCTGTGTTGTGTGCTAGAAAAATACGATACTCACACTTATAACGATTTCATTTTGGCTCTCTTGAGTCGTGTACTGTAAGGAACCAGCTGAGTAAAGCGGTGCACTCGTGTAAGTTCCACTAATGTATTCTGCATAGGGTGGCAGGTAGAACCTGAGCTTAACATTGTAGGCATTGATGCGAGATAAACTTGTGTGTCGGACGGTTCCAATCAAATCAACGTCTTTTCTATAGAAATAAAATAACAACCAATTTATTGAAATTGTTTTCTTATAGCAGATTGAGCTATCTACAAATCAATTCACTGCAATTGTTTGCCCTTAAAACAAATTTTGACTTTCATTTGATAAAGCACTTTTTAGCCATTTCATTTCTGCAATAAAATGATGTTAGAAAGTATTAATCTTTATGTTTGAAAATAGCACGATATAGCATTTTGTCCAATAGTCTTCTGAGAAAAAACGTAGAATAGTTACTTGAAACTATGTCAAAATGTTGTCATCAGGTTTGTGTAGACAAAATGTACTTCAGTATTTGTTTCCGCTATTTTGGGGCATCTTCTAATTTGGCGGTACCGAAAACTGACATGGTTAAGCTTTCATATTTAAAATAAAGTGCTATTGGTCATAACAATATCTGAAACTTATGTTTCAGTTGTTTATAACAGTTTTGCCAACAACCTTAAGAATTCTCCATCCATTGAATCAAAGCAAACAAGACATCTTACTAAAAATGTTCCATCATTTTTGGAAATGGTTAATGGTAAGAAATAGAAGATTTGCTTTGAAAATTATTAGCAGATAATCGAGATTAATTAAAACATTGATAATGAAAGGCAGAATGGATAGCTTGATTGAAAGGAATCTTAGGCTCACCCCGAGAAAGGTAGCCAATTGTATAATGGTTTAGCGGTATACGCGAGATAGGCGTTGTCCCCAGGTGACCTTTTGATTGTTGTCGCTTCTTCGCTAACCCAGACGTACTGATCGCCTACTTCTGCAGAGGCCCAGACCCAAAGAGTGTCAGCACTATCTGCACCAGGTTTGTCAACTGTCTATCAAACAATAAGAATATATTCGTTGATGTCATAAATACAAGATTGTCATAGATTTTGCAATTTAACATCATTTCAACATGCTAACATTTTTTTTTCATTGTAATTTTTGTTGTAAACAAGAGTCTGAAATTCTTTAAAATGAAGCAAAATTTCATTCCAGCAATTTTTTGAGGATTCTTTCAGAATGTTGATGTTTTAGTTGAGACGTTCTTCATTCGGCCTATAGTTTTTAAGTCGAGAAGATGCTTAATAGCGTAGCATCTATGTATTCTACGCTTGCGGGGCAAGCGTAAAAATCTGCAGACAGATTCTAAAATTCTTGCAACACTTCAACCGGTAATAAATATGTTGTAGTAAGTCGATGCATAACATTTTCTGCGATAAACGGCTTCTCTTTCTGGCCATGAGCAGGATGCAGTAAACTCCTGTGCAGACATGCCAATTGGCTATTTCCCAGGTAAACAGATCGCTAAAAAGTTGTAAAATTCAAAAAATCTGAAAAACTGAAGCCCCTCCACATCATTATTTTTGCCTGTCTACAATAAGAGTAAACATGCGATGCTCCAGTGCAGCTTCAGTGCAGCTCGAGAGAAACTTCTGAGAGAAGTGAGAATTTTCCGGACTGGAAGTTGCGGTCGGCCTGAGCGCGAGCATTCTAAAATATTTGATAATCCACAATATTTTTCTGCATATAAGCTGCTTTTTGCGAAAATTGTTTGCGTGATACATCATTTCAAATCTAATTATTTGCATTTCTTTATTTTTGTGACTGTTAAAAAGAGAAAATTTTTCGTCAAAGTCTATTTGTCATTATCCGCATTCCGAAATTCAAGTCAAAAGACTTGCCAGTATAGTCAGAATTTACGGACCAGGGCATGCGGTAGACCTGAGCGCAAGCCTTTCCAAATAGTTGATGATTTGCAGGGACCAGCTTTCTGAAACAATTAAATATGAAAGCATCTTCAATTCTAACAATTCTCACAGCTCATTATTGTCATCCTCATTAACTATGAGGTTAGAAAATGACAAGAAATTTTTGCTCCTGTTCGCTTAGGTTCTACAGCTTGTTTACAATTTCGCAATGCGGAGAGCTCCTCCTTACGGAAATCCCCAGATGCATTATAGCATCAAAAATTCTTACATTAGGTTGGCAATAGGTGATGCCTTTTCTTGACGAATATAAATAGAAATAAGATATTCTGCGAAACGGTTTTAGCACTAGAAGTTATTCTGAAAAATTTTGCAAAACAATTGAGCTTTTTTAAAAACTTTTCGCATGGGTGATAATTTTCCCTTGACACCTCCACTTTCCATACTGTGTCGGAGGCTCTGATGCAAAGATTCAACTTTCCAACCTTTATTGATTAGAATAAGAGTACAAATAATTTTTCATTTTCAAAATCAAAATTTGTTATCACCATAATCATTAATTACCGCTTGTATTGTTAAAAAGCTGAAATTACGATTTAATTCATTCAACATAACCATATAGTATATGTTACCATATGCCTATGTTCTGCGCTCACGCTACGCCACAGAGGACAAAACAGTGTTGCTTTTAAAGCGACTTTTATAGCATAGTAATTACCTTCATTGATGCAATCAGTGATATTGTATTGTCTATGACAACTTCCTTGCCTGCCGTCACTCTTGAAACTGCAGAAAAGTTCTTGTAGATGACGTCATGCAAGCCGTCTTCTGCTGTAGATGAATTCTGCGTTGCTGCTGTCGCAAAGTCCGGTGCGTTGACGTTGGAGCCTTTGCTGAGAGTTCTCATTGAGATACCGGTCATTCCTGCATTAAAAAAAAAACTATTTGTGATTTGGGGATATCACATTTTGTGGCCATTAGAAGCAAGACAGGACTTTCTTTGTCTTCAAGTTTTTAGAAAACTGTTGTCTAGTTTCAATTGACCTTTGGGAAACCAGCTCAAAAATCTTTCATCGATTTACATTATCACCCAAAAATCTAGTGATGGGCTTTGTTCATGCTACGCAGTCTCTTCCATTGATTCAATATCAGTGAACAGAGGAAACTAAAGTTTAGTTGAGGCAACAAACGTATTGCTGGATTTTTCTTCAATACGTCTTCACAGTGAATAAATGATTTCAAAAAGTGTAGAACCTGTCGAAGATACAATGTGCAAATTCAAGGTTATGGTAGGCAAATTAGTGAATTTTACCCGAAGAATGCCAAAAACTACAAAAATATTGATTTTGCTGCAATGCTTTCTATGAGGAGATCTGAATCCGAGGCGACTTTAAATCTCTTGAAATTTCACACAAAGCTAAAATTTTCAAGTGAGCAGAAACTTTTCTCAAACTTAGTTGGCTTGAGAATTCGTACAGATTGAGCGAAGGGACGCAAGGGACTCTGGCACCGACAATCAACAGAATTAATATTCGCCCGTTTTGTTAATCTCATGTTAACAAAAAGAGGACTGGTTTTTAAACATCATCAAATCTCGCCTCGGTTGACGAAGCTCAACTAGGGCTATGATGATGAAAGAGGGCTCTTAAGTCATTTAAAACTAGCCATATATATTTTTCCTAAAGAAAATAAGCGGAGTAATCGATTTTTACCAGCATGCCCATCAGCAAAGGGGCCATTAATTGAGATGACGGTGCTTGCTGCTTGATTCGAGCCAACTGCCATCGTGATATCATATTCGGAGACATGTTGTACCAAAAGATTACTCAGTGAGCTCTTTGGAATGAATTTGAATATTGGATCTAAGAGAAAAAGTGATTGGATGTTAGCTACGATTCTTCAAGCAAGTTTTTGAGCAAGGGCCTAGGACAGGATTTTCAACTGCTTAATTTGAGAACTTCTGTCAAATAAAGTATAGAATATTGATAAGATTATGTATAACTTATAATGTTATCCATGTATTTCATGAAAGTGATTTCCAACTAAAGCTACAATAGAGAAATTAGCAAATAACTGACGGCAGGAAAATTTTGCAACGCACATTAAAATGAAACGGACCAATGAAAAACATTTGGCATTCTGAAGAAGTGCAATGAATAACTTACCCGAAGAGAATGCTCTCTCGACAATCACAAGGACCTGCAATCAATAAAAGACCTAAGAATCATTGAAAAGAAATTTAAAAGTTATCAAAAAATCTTTTCTGAGGTGTTTCTTTCGGTGCTATGATTGCTTTGAAGCTAAAACCGGCTGTGGCAGAAGGTAATGAGGCATTGGAAAAATAGAATGCTAAAAAGGTCTTCGACATATTGTTGTGGCAAGGGCAAACATTTTCCAACTTTCTTCAACCGGCAGATACAAAAGGTGTCTCTACAAGTCCCGAAAAACTGCCTGAAACTATTTTCAGGTTGTTGCTATCCAGAAAATATATTGATTAAATAAGTGAAAGCATTTGGTCTTGAATATTTTTGCCCTCGTGTACTTCTTCTAAATGAAGCTTACATGCCACATCGTGTTTGATAATATTTGTAAAAAAAATTGCAAGTTTCCATTTCTGCAGAAATAAAATCAAAATGGTTCTTAACAAGTACTGAAGAAAAGCTTAGCCTATTGTTTGCTTAGGTATACTGATAAAGTTTGCTGATTAAGTTCCAAAGCTTAGATTTAGACCCACAATTGGTGCAGTCTTTTGTATTTTGGCTCTAAAGTTTTTGCATTGCTCTATCTTAGTTTTGTAATTGATCAAAACTAACGAAAAGATCACTTTCTTGTCTTCGTACAATTTTAAGCTGTCCCATATGCTAAAAAACCTACGATTTTAAGCAGGCAATCTTAGGATGAACATGCTTGTAAATCATAATTCAAGACTTCTATGATGATCATTCTGCAACCTGGTACCGAACAAGAGCAACCGCTCGAATTCTGCTAATGTGACAACAAATATAATGAAACAAAGAATTAAGTAAAACCGCAATTCAGCATACCATTAATAGGCCAATGGTGGACATCTTTAAGACTTGATTTATCATCACAAATGTTATTAAAGCTACTAGCAAGAAAACGCGTCTTCTAAGAGATGATAAGTTTCAAAACAGCCTTTCAATTGTGAAAGGAACCATGAATTCGGGCTGGTGTTTGCACTCTGACGTTAACCTCATAAGTAATTCCTATTCTGTCACTAGGCTCTACATTTATAGAAACCAAACCGTTTCTAGGAGAATTCTGAAAAGTTATGCGGGTGGATATAGTCATCACTGAATAGTGGATTATCGATTCTTGCCTATTGGAGGCATAAATAATTGGCCAATGGCTTCAAAGGAACGTGCTCATTATCAAGATCCTGATTAGCTCCACGCAGAGTCGAAAATCAATAGTTTTTCTGGCTACAAGAATCGATAGCAAATGGAAATATTATGCATTCTTGGTTTGTAGCCCTGTGCGTATGCGACACCCTGATTGACTGGGATGTCCTGCTTTACCAGAGCTGCAGTTAGCTAAGTCCCATAAAGACTGGACTCTATTGAATGCGTAAAACAACCTGAAATTCTCTAGCATTTCTGATATTTCAGAAAACACATATACAAACGGGTTTCTAAAGCAGAAAAACAAAATTAATAAATGCTGGCATATCATCTTAAGCGTGCAGAATCTAATAATAATATTATCTAACAAGTAAAATTCCATTAACTGCTAGGATGATTTTACAAGTAGACAAGAAACGGTTTTAAAATTCAAATCTAACATATCAAATATGTTATTCAGTCGCAATTAATCAAACAAATGTACTTGTTCTAAGACTTCCCAAGCTTTTTTTTGGTAATAATGCAGAAAACATTGTTGCTTAGTAGTTTGATCCGATCTCAATATAAAGCAAATTGTAAATGAAAAAATTTATACAGGCACAACTCTTGGTAAGGCAAAATGCAGACCAATAAATCACGGAAAAGTACGAATTATGGCCATGCATTCATTTTTTTCTTTTTTTTAAAGGAGATTTCAAACACAATGACGAGTTCAACTTGAATGCAAAATAAAACAAGCAAAAAAGATGCAAATATCAGCTTCTCTGGATCAAATAGTTCGTTACATGTCATTGTTTTTCACAGTCTCCCTCGCAGAGCCAGAGTTGGTTACAATGACGAGCCGCATACTTGCATTTGCATGAAATTGATTCTTTATAGGCTTTCGAAGCATCTTGAAGCACCTGAAGCACCTTTCGAATGTGATACAAATAAACCTGTGTGAACTTTTCTCAATCCCCAGTCATATGAGGAGTGACTATAACTTGTGTGAAACCATTTAGACAGTGTCCGTGTGACCAAGTGACCACATCATCAAAACGTGCATTAAACGTAAGAAGAAGTTTCCTTCTGTTAAAGATATGTTCAAAAGCTGTTACCATCCGGCATCAGATAGAATCTGGCATCTTTATCCGGGGCCATACTTTCTCTTCATAGTTACCAGCGTGAAACAAGTTTCCAGGTAGAAGAATCTTGTTGGTAAACTCCTTTCAATGACACTATAAACATAGAAAAACGCTTATAGCCTGATTCCTAAGTCAGCCCAAATATAGATAGATAGTGCATTTATTTCCAAAAAAAAAGCTTCATATTACTAGATTTACGCTGCATTCTTATAGAGCTATTTTTTGAAAATCACAAGTCTGTACCCAATTCCTGACAGAGTAAGCAAAGCAGATAAGAGAAGAAGATTGGATCAATTGAAAATCTACCTGCGAATTCGGAGGTCGAGTGTTGTACGGGATAATCTGTGAGCGACGATTCTAGAATATTTGTGCTTGATTTGATTCCCCCTTGACTCAAAACAGCTGTGAATGTAGAATCGTCTAACTGATAAGCAACGTGCGGGAATACATTCAGGTTTATCTTAACGTAGCTTGCTCCATGGTAACCAATGCCATACAGCTCAGACTTAGCAGCGTCCCATGCCTTAACGTACACCAAGTGGATGGGCAACGCTATAGAAAAGCAAAAACATAGGCTTGTTTCTATCTAGCCTGAATCCGAACGTAGATTCATTACATCTACAAAATGTTTTATTTTGCAATTTGTAAAGGAAGGGAAACGGACAAAATGTGTAAAGAACTCTAGCAAAAAAAACAGACTAAAAAATACAATCAAATTGAAATTTCTACGACAAACGTGTCAAAAGTGTAGGCCTTTACAAGATTCAACATGAAATTTCTAGCTCGACCTTTCTTTCTATTTATAATAAGATAATTTTTTTTGTTTGAATATATTTGCAAAGGATGATCTGTTCATTTTTTAGCATGGCTTGATTTATATATAGGGAGACGTACCTTTTACAGAGCTTGCATATGTTCCGTTTTTGTAGAAACAGGATGACTTGAAGCTAAAAGTTAGGCAAATAGCGCAAAGTTTTAAAATAAGGCTGAAGAGGTAATCGTGATACAATGAAACCACTATGCGTATTTTGCAAAGTTGATGGAAGTAAGTCTTAACCTCTTATACAGTCACTAGAGCAGGTCTCCAACGAAGGATTAAGTCAAACATTGTTGCTTTTAGATGACCTGGAATATTCTAGTGTGTATCTTTTGCAAGTTAAGAACGTTGCGCAAGTATTTATCAAGCGATGTTACATTAAAGAAAACTACGAATCAAGTTTACTAAATTGAAGGTCGCAGAAGAAGGATGCGTTTTCCACAGAGAATTTGTTTAAGCGTATATCAACTGTTAATAAAGATGTACCCTTTGCTATCAAATTTGCTATGTTAAAAATGGAGCCAATTTATATAAACACTACACCAGTTTGTGCAGAAAATAATTTTGGGCTATCGAAAATCTAAGTAATTTTGACACCGCTTAACATTTAAATGTTACTGAAATACGACTATTGTAGTGAGTCATTACTTACAAGTTCGATTGCCTGTTACAAAAAAAGAATTCGCTGCTTCCTGAGTGTAAGATAACCTTGTTTCCCATTTGAAGACGGCTGCTTGCTGGCACAGCTAATAAAAGAAATTGTTCTTCCCAATAACTCATTCAATGCGCGAGACGAGGAATGAAAAAGAAGGCAACGATAAAAAACCCTCAAAAATTACCATTGTTGTTAGACATGGTTTTGCAATAAACGTTTGAAACTTTTCGTTCCTTACACATGCGCTTTAATCGAAAAGTACAGGATATTGAGTTTAATAGAGTTTTCTTACTATATATCTTTCATTCTAGACAATCATAATAACTACCAAATTGTGCATGCATACTAAAAGAAGCTAATATCGATAATGTTTTGTTCATGGTAAATGTTATTTTTCATTTAAACTTTAGCACTTGTTCCATTTTAGTGGGTCTTGCCAAGGTTAAAGATTCAGAGACGCAGAAAGCGTTTGGAGAGTGGGGGGGGGGGGGATTGATTTGAACAGAAAATGATCTTTTGCCTGACAATTCATTCATAGAGGCTAATAGATAAATCTTTGTGGGCTTTATAACATCTGGAAGTAGCATCTTTACACCTCGTGCCGCATTTAGGTGCCCAGCAAAATAAACGTTATTGCTGACTTTGTCAAATTTCAGATAATTCATAAGCTTCCATTGTGATCTTGAAGCAAGCAAGACGAACTTGTCACCAGGGCCGTGGTAGAAGTTCCCGATGCCCAGGGGCAAAACTGAAAGAAGAGAGTTTATGCCACTACGTCCTTTAGATTATTTCAGAATATTTCTTGCAGTCATTTTCTTGCAATCGTTTGAATAATTTCGTTTGAATACATTGAAGTAATTTCATTCTTATTATGTAATTTATCACTAAAAGATCCTCTACCTGCAGGGGCCTGAAGGCAATTTGCTCCCTTGCCACCACCACCCCCATCTCAGTGGCTCTGCCTGTGACAGCGGTAATGTGCCCGTAACGAAAAGCTTCATCAACCTTTTGTTGACTGTCAGGTTTGTGAGATCATCTATCTAAACTTCGATACAAGTGAGCCCGGCCCCATATCTCTTCAAAATCCATTGCAGACAGAGACAGGCAAAGGGAAGGGTAGTCTTGGCAGGAAAACAAAGGATGTGAAAAGGCTCTAATTGCTCTATAACAAATTAAAAGAAGGGCGCTCTCTGTGCTTTTGCAAAGGCACAAAGTAAAGTGCACGCTTTAAAGTTTTTAGGGAACTTTTTCGAAAGATGTTAAAAGTTGGGTGTGCCAAATGCCCTTCGGCTCCTACGTCTTGAAAAGATAACTTTGATGAAAGTATATTGAAAGACTGTAAATTGCTTGACAAAATGAATTCTTACCATCAACAAACATGAACTTAGCATTTGAAGGAAAAGACGACTCCTTCGATAAAGTCTCTCCTTCTTGACCTGTTCCATTTGGTGATAAAAAATATTGACTTCCCCAATAAGCTCCTTGGAACAGACCAGAAGCTGTCATAAATAATGACATTGGCGAATCGCATTTTGAGGTTGACATCCCTAATTTGAGGTTTGAAGTATAGGTCGGACACTTAGATGTTGCGACGTGCTTTACACCCCCTCTCGCATCAAAAGTGAAGACATCATTGCAGGCTGCTTTGAGCGTGACATATTCATCACCGTTAGCATATGACAAACATCTTCCAGACGCAATATGCTTGATGTAAAATTTATCTGAAATCGATGGAAAAATGTTTCGTCAGAAGTGTTTTAAGGCCAGAGCCAAAGTTACAATGGAACAACACAACAGGTACTTATTAATGTTTCATCCCACCACAATCGACCAATCATAAAAGTTTGAAAACTGGCTAATCATTTCGATTTCTGTTAGATCTAGTAATTGTTGGGTAGACGAACAAACGAATCTTCAAGTGGGTGAAGCAGTCCTGGAGACAGAGAGCCTACGTGACAATAACTTCGTACTATGCGCATGCTCTTTGACTCCAGGACAGAGGACTGCCTCAATCATAAAACAACATTCTTTTCGATCGAAATGACAAATCTAAACTTCATGGTCAGGAGCCTGCCTGCTCTTTGAACAGCACGTTTTGAGAGGTTCGGTGTTACAAGATGATTTGCTTATGAAGAATAAAGAAAAACTATGTTTTTTCCTATTTCTTTTAGATCAACAAAAAATTTATTTGATTTAAATAAATTTAACTATTAGTTTCCTTTTAGCAATATTTAAAATCATATTTTTGCATATTTTAGCATGGCCTCCCGTAAACCAGTCATTTATTTTCCCAGGGTTGAAAAGGATGAAAGAAAATTAATTGAATAATAAAAGTTAATCGATTAAAAAATTAATTTTCATTCAAGGCATATCCGTATCAAATAACTGAGGTTGTATTTCGATATTTACTTTCTTTATTGGTTTTTTTATAATATTTACCTCTGTCCTCTTGAGCTCTAAATTTGTTGCTGATAATTTTTGTGAACTTGTTGATAGCGCCATTAGGTGAACAATCGGTTTTGTTGCAATATGACATTAAGAATTCAATTGTCCCATTGTATCTGTCTCTTTCTCCTAGTTCCAACTCACTTCCTTTGAACTTGATAGCAAACTTAAAATCTGGCTGGTCTGTGATACCAATTTTCGAATACTAAGAAGATTTCAAAATGTTGATCTGTGCATAAGTTATTGTTACAATTGATTATAAAAAATTGTCGAAATGGCTAACGTGAATAAAAACAAATATTTTCAGAGCCCAACAATTAGATTACGTTAATAAAGCATAACAATTCCAACTTAATAAATGCTGTGAGTCCAAGCTGTGAACTCTTACCAGTACGTACCTGCCCACTGTGGTGAGAGGCAACAGTTTTGTGCCACTCTTTGCTTTTTATAATGCGACATGTAGTTTTTATCTCTTTGTTTCAGATTATTTTTCCTACTCTATATGGTTTAGAAAACAAAATGAAATGGACTTAGATATGTTTTTGTCATATTTGACCCTCTGTGATCTCTGCCAAGATTGTATCTATCATATGTCATACCTGTGTTGTGTGCTAGAAAAATACGATACTCACACTTATAACGATTTCATTTTGGCTCTGTTGAGTCGTGTACTGTAAGGAACCAGCTGAGTAAAGCGGTGCACTCGTGTAAGTTCCACTAATGTATTCTGCATAGGGTGGCAGGTAGAACCTGAGCTTAACATTGTAGGCATTGATGCGAGATAAACTTGTGTGTCGGACGGTTCCAATCAAATCAACGTCTTTTCTATAGAAATAGAATAACAACCAATTTATTGAAATTGTTTTCTTATAGCAGATTGAGCTCTCTACAAATCAATTCACTGCAATTGTTTGCCCTTAAAACAAATTTTGACTTTCATTTGATAAAGCACTTTTTAGCCATTTCATTTCTGCAATAAAATGATGTTAGAAAGTATTAATCTTTATATTTGAAAATAGCACGAAATAGCATTTTGTCCAACAGTCTACTGAGAAAAAACGTAGAATAGTTACTTGAAACTATGTCAAAATGTTGTCATCAGGTGTGTGTAGACAAAATGTACTTCAGTATTTGTTTCCGCTATTTTGGGGCATCTTCTAATTTGGCGGTACCGAAAACTGACATGGTTAAGCTTTCATATTTAAAATAAAGTGCTATTGGTCATAACAATATCTGAAACTTATGTTTCAGTTGTTTACAACAGTTTGCCAAAAACCTTAAGAATTCTCCATCCATTGAATCAAAGCAAACAAGACATCTTACTAAAAATGTTCCATCATTTTTGGAAATGGTTAATGGTAAAAAATAGAAGATTTGCTTTGAAAATTATTAGCAGATATTCGAGATTAATTAAAACATTGATAATGAAAGGCAGAATGGATAGCTTGATTGAAAGGAATCTTAGGCTCACCCCGAGAAAGGTAGCCAATTGTATAATGGTTCAGCGGTATACGCGAGATAGGCGTTGTCCCCAGGTGACCTTTTGATTGTTGTCGCTTCTTCGCTAACCCAGACGTACTGATCGCCTACTTCTGCAGAGGCCCAGACCCAAAGAGTGTCAGCACTATCTGCACCAGGTTTGTCAACTGTCTATCAAACAATAAGAACATATTCATTGATGTCATAAATACAAGATTGTCATAGATTTTGCAATTAAACATCATTTCAACATGCTAACATATTCTTTTTCATTGTAATTTTTTTTGCAAACAAGAGTCTGAAATTCTTTAAAATGAAGCAAAATTTCATTCCAGCAATTTTTTGAGGATTCTTTCAGAATGTTGATGTTTTAGTTGAGACGTTCTTCATTCGGCTTATGGTTGGTAAGTCGAGAAGATGCATGTGACAAAACAGTGTTGCTGTTAAAGCGACTTTTATAGCATAGTAATTACCTTCATTGATGCAATCAGTGATATTGTATTGTCTATGACAACTTCCCCGCTCGCTATCGCTCTTGAAACTGCAGAAAAGTTCTTGTAGATGACGTCATGCAAGCCGTCTTCTGCTGTAGATGAATTCTGCGTTGCTGCTGTCGCAAAGTCCGTTGCGTTGACGTTGGAGCCTTTGCTGAGAGTTTTCATTGAGATACCAGTCATTCCTGCATTTAAAAAAAAACTTGTGTGATTTGGGAATGTCACATTTTGTGGCCACTAGAAGCAAGACAGAAACATCTTTGTCATTAAATTTGAAAAACGATTATCCATTTTGAGCTGAATTTTGAAGAAACAATTTATGAAATATTTATATGGCAACCAAATAATTCCAGTGGTTGGTTTTCTTCATTGTACGCGGTCACTTTGACAAGTAGAGTTAAGTTGAGGTAACAAACGTATTGTTACCTTTTTCTTCTTAACATCCTCACTCTTCATCCAAAACCTTTTCAAGAACTCTTTATTGCGAGAGCAGGACTATATTCATGATTATGGTGTACAAATTAATGAATTCCACCCGAATGATGCCAAAAACTACAAGAACATTGATTCTTTGTTGCAATGCTTTGCACGAGGAGATCTCAATCTCAATGCCCCCCCCCCTCCCTCTCTCTCTCTCTCTCTCTCTCTCTCTCTCTCTCTCTCTCTCTCTCTCTCTCTCTACCAACGCCTCTCAAGCGTCCCTGGTTGGGAACTCGTGCAGATTAAATGAAGGGATGCAAAGTACTGTGAGGCTGACAATCAGCAGTGTTTCAAATCACTCGACTTGTAAATATCATGTTAAGAAAATTAAAGCCTGTTTTTCTATTTTTTTTCATTTTCGAATTACCAGCATGCCCATCAGCAAAGGGGCCATTAACTGAGATGACGGTGCTTGCTGCTTGATTCGAGCCAACTGCCATCGTGATATCATATTCGGAGACATGTTGTACCAAAAGATCACTCAGTGAGCTCTTTGGAATAAATTTGAATATTGGATCTAAGAGAAAAAGTGATTGGATGTTAGCTGCGATTCTTCAAGCAAGTTTTTGAGCAAGGGCCTAGGACAGGATTTTCAACTGCTTATTTTGAGTACTTTTACCAAATATAATATATAAAATTAGTTATTTATAATTTATATAATGGCCTTGAAAAAAGCAAACATTTAGTAAACTAAAGCTTTTCGTCTGACACTCTTCAGATTTTAAAACGTCAGAACATAGACCGAAAATTCTACGCTAGGAAATATATATACCCAGTTGTGGATCGAAATAGGCCAATCAGAAACACGAGCACATGACTGTTGAGGTTGACCAATCAGTGCTGCTTGCCTATTGAGAATGTTACAAATGAAGTCCTAAGGTGAAAACAAACTCCTTTGGTCTACACAGTTGCGGTTTTTTCGTGCTTATGTAGATAGATTCCAAAACTGCTAGATGGAACGATGATCGGTCTTTTCCAATAATCCTAAACATGTGATTTTGAAATTAGCAAATAACTAATGGCAGGAAAATTTTGTAGCACACTTGAAAATGAAACGGACCAATGAAAAACATTTAGCATTCTGAAGAAGTGCGATGAATAACTTACCCGTAGAGAATGCTCTCTCGACAATCACAAGAACCTGCAGTCAATAAAAGCATTTAGATTTTTGAAAATAATGAAAAGAAAACCGTAAGGAAACCTGTGCTAAAATGTTTCCCTATGTGCTATGATTGCTGAGGATTCAAACCAGCTGCGGCAAAAAGAAAAGGCACAAAGGAAAAATAGAATGTTTAAAAGGTCTTTGACATATTGTTGTCACAAGGGCAACAATTCTCCAACTTTCTGCCTGCGGCAAATACAAAAGGTGCCACTTGAAGTCCAGAGAAGCTGCCTGAAATCATCTCTACATTTTTGCCACCCAGAAAGTATATCAATTCCATATAATAAATTAAAGCATGTTTTTAATGAATGTTTTTGCCCCCATTTGGTCCTTCTAAATGAAGCTTGAATGCCACATCGTGTTTTATAATATTTTCAAAGAAATTGAAGTTCCAGTATTTGCAGAAATAAAATCAAAATGGTTCTGAACAAGTATCAAAGAAAACGTTAGTCTGTCGTTTGCTTAGGTATACTGATAAAGTTTGCAGATTAAGTTCCAAAGCTTAGATTTAGATTCACAATTGGTTCAGTTGTTTGTAGGCTCTAGTTTTCTTTTATTACTCAATCTTAGTTTTGTAATTGATCAAGACTAACGAAAAGATTATTTTCTTTTCTTCATGCAATTTAAAACTGTCCCATTCTTATGGATCATAATGCATCATACTTATGATGATCATACTGCAACTTGGTCTCGAGCAAGATTTTTCGTTCAAATTCAGCTAAAGTAACATCAAATATAAGCTAATGAAACTAATATTTAAGGAAAATCCAATCCAGCATACCATTAATAGGCCGAAGGTGGTCAACTTTAAGACTTGGCATGCCATTGCAAATGTCCTTTCCGAAGCAGGCAGTGAAATTCGTCCTTCAAGAAGTGATATATGTTTAAATAGCCTTTTAGTTGTGAATGGAACAATTAATTTTGGCTGGTGTTTTCACTCTGACATCTGCCTCAAAAATTATTTCTATTCATTCACTGTTCCAATATCTATAGAAACAAAACCGTTTCTATGACAAATCTGAAAAGTTATGCAGGTGGACATAGTCATTGCAGAATAGCAAAAAAATTAATTATTGCCGGTTGGAAACGAAAATTGTTGGTCATCAGCTTAAAGGAACCGTCTATTATCACGTTGCTAGTTAGCTCAACGCAGAATTCAAATATATAGTTTTCTCACGTTCCTGTACTGATACTTAACCAAATTTAAAGATTCAAGCATTCTTGGTTAGCGACCCTGTGTGTATGCGTGTGCGTGTCCTTTAGTGACTGGAATGCAGTTCTTTTTCCAAAATTAGAATTTGCTAAATCCAGTTAAGACTGAATTCTGTTAAACGTTTTTTCTAGCATTTCTAGTATTTTACCAAACACTTACACAACCGGGATATTTATACTAACTTTGGGCGTCCAATACCTGCTTATTCAAAGTTATATTGGGACGAAAAGAATATTCAAGCTGTAAGGATGTCTTAAAAGCCCTAACCAGAAAGATCCTTAACTTATCTCTCCATAAAAAGCGCATTGAAGGCTTTATAACTCATACAAAAAACTTTTTAATCAGTTAGATATCTCTTCATGCTTCACATTTTATGATGCACTGGTGTATTTGGATGTTCCATGACAGATATCTGAATGCTAAAGTAAATAAAATCCACAAAAGAGCACTCAAAATGTTTTATAAAGACAGTCATGCTGACTACGAAGCATTGCTGACTTTGGATAATGCAGTATCAATTCGCCAACGGAATTTACAGTACTTGATGATAGAAAAATACAAAACCAAACATAACCTGAACCCTAGTTTCATGAGTGAGATTTTTGAAACAAGAAATGTACATTATGATTTGCGAACTAAAAATAATCTTTGCATTCCAAAAGCCAGGACAACTTCTTATGGTATAGAAACTGTGAGATATTTAGGTCAAAAACTGTGGCAAACACTACCTCACAGTTTAAGAGAGTCTCAATCATTGGCAACATTTAAAAAAGAATTAAGAGCACACCCTATAGAATGCGACTGTAGATTGTGTAAAACATTTATTGCTGGGTTAGGTTTTATTTATAACATTATACCATAAACATTTTTAATATTGTAACGTTGCATGAACATTTTAGCGCTATACCATATCAGTCATTGCATAAATATTTTCAACATTGTATCATATATTCATTTAATACTAATTCTTTATAGATAGTTGGCCTTAATTAGCTTCTTTATTAGCTATCAGACGTTCATTTAGTACGCCAACTTTAAACAAATTATTTATATTATATTTATTTATTTATTATATGTAAAACTGTAAAATTTGGGTTGAATTTTATGGTGGAATCGATTCTCATAAAAATATATGTCTTAAAATTCTTACCCAGAACTTCTTCTAGACTGAATCATGATGAAACAAGAGTTGCGAGTCAAAGAAAAGATCTTACCTGGCACAGGAAGGAAGCAAAGTTTTTAAACATTTAAAGCAAAAGAATTGATAGTTTCAAGGCTCTCAATTCGCAGCAATGAGATCAATTTTACTCAATTCTAGTGTGAGTCATAGTTTTTTGGCATAAAAAAGCAGAAGTTAGGGTTGAACAAATTCCTCGTTAGAAAAATGCAAGCAAACACAATTTTTCGCGAGATGCCTTGTAAGCGGTCTAACCAGAGGAGGACTGGCTCTAAATTTAGGGCCCGGGCCAATTCGTCGAGAAAGGGCCCCGAAAATCAATAATAAGTTTACGGGTATTCCCGATGTTTTTTGTTGCATCATTTTTTGAAACTGGCTTAGAACGTTATTGGAATATTGCTATAAATTATAATTAGTAACCACCAGGGATGTAGGCGTAAGTGTATAAGATTTACAAGGGGGATATACAATCCTTATTCCAAGTCAGCATCAAGTCAGCATCAGGATAAGAGTTAATCATGACATGGCGAGGGGCACAATTATTGTTTTCTATCTGAAGGACTTTTAAAGCGGGACCTCAGTGATAAAAAATGGCGAATGGTATTTAGAGGGGTCACCTTTTGCGATTACTGAGGAGGGGGCATTGCCCCCTGCCCCCAGTCTCTACGGTCCTGTTACTTTGCAAAAGTGGGCAGGGCAAATCTCGCATGGTTTTCGCCACGTCAGCAAATTTTCGAATAAAAAACTAGCACAGTCAGACCACGCCAATGGAATTATGCCAAAATTTTTCCGAAGAATTACATCAAAATTTGGCGTAAGTACCGATGTTATATGCCTAAGATTATTGGCGAACCATTCATGTTTTATACTGGAGCAAAGTATGGATGTACTGGAACAAACATTTTGTCAGAGCTGAGGGTGTTGAGCCCTTCTGCTGTTTTGATCTATACTCCAAAACTTATTTGGCTAGCATTAGAATAATGTGCCTTCCTAGAAATTGAGCAACAAAAATTGTCATGTCCTTACCACCTTAACCTATGATTTAATGAAAACATTTTAACTGAGGGCCCGAAGAGAACATTTTTCAGATTTTGGAACTTCCAGTTACGTATCGTATTATTGCATAAGGGACATTGAGCCCTGGGCCCAGGATTCTTGATTCCTTGATTCCATGGGGCCCAAAATTTTGGAAAATGCTTTCTCGGTACTTAAATACCGCAAAGAGATCTTTTGTTCATTCTGTATCCACTAATCTTGAGAGAGTCTCGGTGTTATGGCAACTGAAGAGGGCCCCTACCAAACAATACGAGTTTTCATCTAATAGCAAAATTAAGAGAAAATTGCAATAATTTTGGGAGGGCCCACCAGGCGATCGCCAGGTTATTCCGACCGGCCAGTCCGCCCCTGGTGGTGGAGGAGGGAAGAATGGCAAATGAGAGAGTGTGGGTGGTGGTGGTGGAATGGAAATGTAATGAGGACACCTCGCCACCTAAGAGCCAATAAAGGCAAAACCCACCGCAGAATCCGTTCATGCTTGTGTTAAGCTTATCTTTGGTCGCTCTAAAACTGTCAATGCATTTGACGGTAAATTGCTTAACATGTGGCAACTAACTAGCTCTAATCTGGGCATAGATAGAGTTCTTTTATTCATAATCTGGGCATAGATAGAGTATTTTCATTTTAATTTGATAATAAGGGAATTTTCCTAATAGTTTTGTCAAATCTCTTTATTGGAACGGGAAAAGGATATTGTTACTACCATGGTTGCCGCCGAAGGAGCAGGAAATTTTCGAATTTTGATGCTTCTAGTTCCCTGGAAAATGCACTCTTTCAAGCACATTACACTAAAGCAACCCTCCTTATCCTATTGAAAATATTTTTTTTGCAAACAAATTGAGTTGAGCAGCAGATAAGAACAACTGGTACAAGTTCGCCGTGGTCTTGAGAAATACCATGTTGTCAGTTACTTCTGAAGCTAGATAACAAGCAGCACTGGTTGTCAATTTGGATCCCTCTTTCCATCTTAGCATGTCTTTTGAATGTTTAAAAGATCCCGAGCTCATAGTGAATTGCAGTTGACGCTTCTACCGAGAAACTTTAGGGGAAATGGACACAAGACCACAATTTTATCTAAGAGGGCCTGGATTTTTCGATTTAGTGCCAACTTGAAAACTTCAAATATTCAAATCATTAGTTTGTTTACCTTCATTCATATCAAGGAATACCATATTTAACCAACGGAGTAACTACCTTTCCTTGATCCTTTATTGATTTTATGACATGAAGGTCTCTAAAATACCTTAAGCGTGTCTTCCACTGAGCGGATTTTACCTGAAATTTCCTATTGTGATACCATTGGGGGGGGTGTGACACCCCCCTACACCCCCCCGGTCGCGACGCCCCTGGATGGTACTATCAGTTCTGTTCCACCGGCTTTTAGTTTGAGCATTTCAGACACCAATTCTGAAGCCTTTAGTTGTTCATCATTTCTGGAGAAAAGGCTTTGTTGGCCTACGCAGGTGATCAAAACAAAGTCGTGAGATTTAGAAAGATTTTAAACATTTGATATTTTTCGACCCTAAAAAGCTCCAGCTGTAGATTTAGATGCAATTATCAACGCGTGACCATGACTCCTTTACACTTCAGTGGAAGATATACTAAATTCATGGCGAACGAGAGCCGCACATTGTGACATCAGAATGTCACCAAACTGATTCGGCTTTTTTCGTTTTTTTTCTCGGAAAGGTGCAGCTTTAAAGCCTTTTAACTTCTAAACTAATTGAAATTTTTTTCAAAAACAACGACTTTGCCGTAATACACGCACCAGATGCTAACTTTTTAGTCAATGAAAAAAAAAATTTTCTTTGGCTGGAGAGTCCCTTTAAAAAGTTTGACTTCACATGAAAAAGGTTACAAACCATGATCCAAATGGTGGTCCAAAAACCAGAGAATCTCTAATTGTAAGAGGTTTCCAGGCCAAATACGAAATTCCACAAGAATGCGTTTCCCGAATATATGGGTCCATTTCAGGGAGACTTTGCGATTTCAAAATTTTGTTGCTACTTGTTGCTATATCATTGAATAAATAACCCAGAAAGTTATATCTAATTATCAATGAAGATAAGATTGCAAGCATATACATGACAACTTATAAAAACACGACAGGCCACTGGTATATTCCCCCTGTAACTGCGTAAATTAAAAGGGTCATATTGTTTAAAATTAAGCCACTGAAATAGTTGTGAACCACGAGAAAACCAGTCATTAAAACAATCAATTTTCCATACTGAACCCTATTGCAGCTCGCTCTTTGCCACTATTTCAAATGGCGGAAGTAAACAAATTCGCCCAATGAGGTGAATTCGCCTCACTCGGCAGTACGCAGCATGACCCGAGTTAGACATCTAGCGCCTTCGGTGCTTCTAGATTGGAGAGCCGCACTTTTGACCTACTGTTTTGATGCTTTTGTGATGCATAATGATATATGAGCGATCTATATCATTGGTGATGCAAGAGTAAATTCAAAGCGAGGCCAGGCGAAACGAGGTTGTCAGAATCACTTAGTAACTGTGTTGCTATGACGCTTGTGATCAATTCCTTCATAGGCCTACACTGGTTCACGTTGTTTTCTGCTTTGGAAAATCGTGGAAAATGGTTCGGGAACTAAATATGGATACACAGAGACAAAATTTTTGGAAGGAGTCGATTCATAAAGAAGCGACTGTTCGGTTATTGTGGCACATGAAGTTTTCCAAGGAATTCGCTAGAGACCACAATGTTCTGAATCAGAAGAAATCCAAACTTGCACCTTTAAAAGTTGCTACAATCTCAACATCGCCGATCAACACGTTCAATCTGGAACGGTATCCTAAAGTTAAAGCAGCAAAGGCGGGAGTTCTTTCTTCAACTAATGAAGAAAAGTTACAACACAAGTCGGTTTCGGAGATGCGCCCAGTAACTCCACAACTCGAGATTTACTGTTCAAGGGCTTCAGCGCACTGGGGGAAGGGCGGTATCAGTATTTACAGAAACGGAAACAGAAAAAACCCGAGCAGAAGTACGAATTTCCTATCACATCTGGTTGGGAATATGGCTGGAAAGTTACGACCTCAATGAAGAATTCTAGCACGAGGCCAGCTGAGTTTGGACGCACAAGAATTGTAAAGGATTCATTTTATCGCACAAATGGGGTTTTGCCAATGGAGACTATTTCTTCGATAGGGGTTTAAACTTGCAGAGTATTTTAGCAATCCCAAAAATACTATTTTGCCTCTTTTCGTTATTTTTGATGGCATGTATTTTTTACTTGGTCAAAAATCTTTATAGGTACGGTAAGTCGAACCCTTAGGAGTAAAGATAAATGTAGTACTTTTTTATTTTGTCATGGAAAATTTCTGGACATAAGGTCCTCTTTATTGCAATTTTCTATTCTATGCAGTATTTTGCTGCATATTGTGTTTATTATTTCAGCAAAAGCCCCTTAATTCTAGCATTCTCTTCTGACATTAAAACCAGTCAGAAAAAATTACCTTCTTGTCCAAATAAAAGGACAGTGTTCTGCTGGACAATATCTATTATTAATAGATTGTGCCAAAAGTTTTTAGTCAAAATAGCATGGAACATCATTTTTTAAGCAGTTTTTAAAATTTACTACAAGAAATATGAAAGAAAGCTATATCTAAGTGAGCATTAAACAATAAGATAAATAATATTGCAATTCTCTCTTGTTTAGAACAATTAGATATTCTAGATTTTCTTATAACTGATGAAAAGATCAGAAATGGGGATAATATCCTCAAACAGGATATTCTACTTGCACAATGCTCAAATGGTGGATTCTTGAAAAATTAATTTGAAATGATGAACATTTTAGCAATCATTACTCTTTTCTAGCATTTGCACACATCTTTGACTATAGAGCACTGCAACAGATTGTGCCACTATGGCTTTAGAGCATCTAATGATGACAAATAAGTATTTAGTTACTTTGGGCTTTGGGAGCTTCTTGATAAAAGGCATTTACATAAATAGATTCTAAAAAAGTATTTTATTGATAGAATGCATTTTTCACTTATCTTAAAATTTTAGAAAGAATTTTTAAATCACCAATTATTTTTACTGTTATGAAAGGCTTTCAAAGAACAGATAGCCAGGGTAAACATTCATTGAGCTGTCTGTGGATTATTAAATAAGATCATCTATATTTCACTGGTTGGCTGCCATTCATCTACTTTTCCATTTTTTCTCATACATTTAGAATATATTTTTCCCTGGTGCCGTTACCTTGAACATTGACTGTGAATTATTAAGCTATCTGCAAACAAATTTTATTTTCGTGTCAGAAGTCTGTCAAAGTCCACTGCTCTTCTTTATCTGTGGCATGGGTTGAATACATCGTGCTGCTGGTCAATCTTATTGTCTGTTTGCTAACTTGCTAAGAATTATCCTATTGCAAGAAGTTCTGGTACATATATTTTTTTATTTATTTCTAGTAAGAGCAAGTTGGAATAATCAATAGGAATACATTTCCAGTCATGACTGTGCATAGACTACCGTCCCATATCCCTCCTCCCAATTCCTGGTAAGATATTATAAGGTGATATTTTTTCTTTACATGTGCACCTTTCCTTTCATGAAGTGCTTTTTCAAATCAATCTCGCTCTGAAGACCTGATTCTACCTTCGTTGCATTTGACTGCAACCTTTTTATAGATGTATGCTCAATTTATCTAGACGCAAGTTCACAAGTTTTCGATAGAGAATGGCACAATAGCTTGATCTACAAATCATAGCAAAACGTTTCATTGTCTCTGGGCAGTTTTTATCATTGATTCGAAGCTTTTTAGCAGATTGTAGGCAACGTACCGTCGCGAATGGCAAACTATCGCCGTGGGCCAAAATTTCTGATGAAGTTTCACAGGGATCAATTTTATGTCCCTCTTCTTCCTTTTCTACATCAATGATCTGACAACGCTGATAGTTTCAAACAACCATCTATCAACAGTAAAGTTATAGATGGTTGATGGTACATCGATATTTTCAATTGCTGCAAACCCAAATAAATGCGCTGCAGATGTGAATTGCGATTTAGATCGTATTAAACGCTAGACACATGCGCATGAATGGGGGATTTCGTTCAATCTTGACCTAGCGGAATCCAAGTGATGTTCTCTAAAAGGATCCTTCTTAAACCCGCCTAATCCCGCAACGATGAAACTATCACGAGGGCTAAGAAATAAAGACATTAAGGTATTGTGGGTTTTGTGCTTGACAATTGAGTTACGTTTTCTTGTCATATTCAATTGGCAACGAAGAAGGGGACACATTGATATGCTACGGTTTCTGTCTTGCTACTTGCCAAGAAAGACTCTATAAAGCCCTGGTCAAACGCATCCAACATTTCATCAAACATGCAGAAAACCAATGTTGGACGAAATGTTAGATGCGTTTGATCACCCATATTGGGTCACCCAACATTTGCAAACCGATGTTGGATGAAGTTCACGGTTCAGTGATCACGGTCAAAAACAAATTTTGTTTTTCATTGTTGGATGTAATGTTGAATGCGTTTGACCACTCTACCCAACATTTCATTTTCTAGGCATGCGCATGATTCAAACTTTTTCATTGTCATTTGAGCCGAGGTGGATCCAGATTGATTTGTGAGCAACTTTTTTCAAAGTTATCTAGTGAAAAATGAAACGCAACGTTTCAACGTGTTGTTTTCGAAATCAGCTATCATTATTCACTTTCGTTTTACGCGCCGTTTTATCACCTGTAAACCAGTGCTGCAAACATGTCGCTGCGCAGGCGATATACGGTGATGGAAATGTTGGATGAAATGTTGGGCGCAATGTTGGATGCTTTTGACCACCCGCTGCAAAATATCAACGAACTTTCTAATTTTTTGGGAGTAAATGTTGGACTAAATGTTGGAAGCGTTTGACCGGGGCTTAAGTAGTTTTTTCTAAACTCCATGCTCGGCCACATTTTGATTATGGTGACATTATTTATCATAATCCCGCTGAAAATGGGCGACTGTCTGCCAAGAAATTTTCTTACACCATCAAGTAGAAGGTCTTGAATCTGTCCTGTATTCTCTTGTCTGAGCAAAAATCGGTGCGTGGAAAGGTACTTCCCGAAATGAAACATGCAAGGAGCTTGGATGGGAATCTTTAAAGTTCATTAATAAACTTGCTCCGGAATGTCAAGAAATGCTGACATACAATTCCTGCCAAATAAGTCTTGGAACAATCAAAATCAACCATCTCCCTCTCGCCCACGGAACAATAGTGGTTAACTATGAAACGGGTTAGGATTTTAGGAAGCACTTTCTTTTGCGGAGATATTTAATGAAGGAGATGTTTAATGAATTTTTTGGGTAGTTCCTGTTAAATCGTGACGTTGCATCCCGGAAGTGTGGAATTTGCATCAACTTTAGGCTTACTTCTAGTATTAAATCAACAAAGAGTAAATTTTGGCAAATTCTCTTTGGTTATCGATCATTGTTTAAAAAGACTTTGTTATTTTCATAAAATTGTTTCACGTTGGCTTTAATTATGCAGCTTTTATAAATCGTCAAAATTCTTTTTTTGTTTGAAAAAAACTACGATTTAAATAGTTGCAAAGCTCTTACAAATCTTGCGGACAATTACCAGTCTTTCGTCTTGTACTTTTATCATGTTCTACAATTATTAGCTGCTCAGATTCTATGACGATTCTACAGCTAGGCAATACGCTACTTATTTTCAGATAGCAATTTTATTTTAAACGGCAGTTGCATCGCTCGTTTTAATAGATTATCTGATGCTGGAGCTTTTTTTCGTAGTTAAAAATATTAGTTATACTAAAACTAAGCTAACATTTTGAAGAAAGCGATTATTTGTGTCATTGATTCCTCGAAAACAGAAGACAAGTCTCTAAAGCAAATTTATTAGAACATCCACCATTTCATTTCTTTTCAGCGTATCGGAAACCATATGTGTCAATTTATCCAGGAAACAAATTGAATTGCATTGAAATACTTCCACAACAAATATGAGAAGATTTCTAGGAAAATTAGAAGGTAGCAATCATTATGCTGTAACTATAGTGTTAAGTGAATGGTTCTAGTAGAGGTATGCTCATAAATACACATTAATTTACGGTTTTGCAGTTATCTAAGCTGTTGTCTGTGCTGTTGCACCCCAATTGTTAATGAAATCGAAAAAGTTATTGAGCAGCATTGAAAAAATTTCTCTGGGCTGTAACTGGGAGCTGATTTAATTTGATGTTGCCTATTGGAAACAGATGTCCACTCTGCTGTCATTATAACGCATTCTTTGCACAGCTTGTACATCATCAATGTACATCTTGCATAAAAAGACACTGGTAACTTGTCCGTTGC
Organism: Rhopilema esculentum; assembly: GCF_013076305.1. The sequence goes on along the minus strand of NW_027019809.1, from coordinate 159,560 downwards.
AATTGGATTGGCTGTGACAAGAAGTGACGTGCTTTCTTTCCTCAAAGCATTGGGTTAAATCGATTTCTTAGAATTTGTTGGTGCAGTTATATCGCTTCTGCTGCTAGTGGGCTTCCTGCGGCTCAGCAATATCATCCCCCTTAAAAGTGTTCATCAACTCAACAATCTTTTCGAGTCTTGACAACCTCTGGTGAATCTATAGTTGAAATATAGAAGATTATCCATGGATATTAGATTATCACCTCAAAATTTCAAGCTTTCTTGTTAAATTTATAATAATATAGAGCTAAAAAAGGCAGTGGACAAACGGAATAGATCTTTTCAGCACTCGAAAAGTGTTTGATATTTTTTCAATGCACTCTTATTTCAATCAACAAATACATCCTTTGGCCAACAATATTGCTCAGGCAAAAGAGGTATGATTGAAAGATCATAAGCTGTCTATTAATGAGGCACTTTTTAGCAATCTGCAAATGAATGGAGGGCCATTACCCGCTGTCTATTCCTGCATTTAATAATTTTAATATAATAGTTAAGGTCAGAAAAATTGAAAGAATCTTTGATGCAAATGCACAGCCTTTTCTTCTATAAGCAAAGTGTAAAATCATAAATACATTCAATCATAAATACATTAATGAAATGACATGAAATTGTCTTTAAAACATAGTAAAATGTCTTCCGAAATAAATTCAGAATGGAAGGGAATCGGAGCTCACGCAGATACCAAAGAAAAAGTAGTCCTGTTAACTCTTCGGAAAGGCTTTTGTAAATAGGAACATTACTCACTGTTAAGTGCTGTAGTGATCTATTTGACTGCTTTCTTCTAACATTCGTTGCCCCTGGCAGAAGAATTCCTTCCGGTGTTAAAATTATCGAACAAATTGACAAACATATTATAATTGTAGCTACGCAAACTTTTTCCATTTTTCGTCTACTTGTCACTTGTCCAATAGCAGCAATTTCCTAACAAGCGTCTCAACTAAAACCCCATCAGCACTTATACTGGGTGAACAAGCATCAATTTAAATGTTCTGATGCTTTTAGGGTGTGTAAATATAATCTTGAAGGAAGTTCTGAAATGAACAACTTTCCAACATGGATATTTTGAAAGCAAAATAGGTGGAACCTGGATCTTAATCTTTGTATTTCAGATTTTCTTTTTAATCATGCAGCTAATACAGACACACAGGACAAAAAACAAGGCAATTATAGAGGAATTTCTCAACCACGCCTGGGTAAAGCAAAGAAAGACGTTTTCTAGCAATATAAGCAGAGTTAAGAGAAAAAAATTGCTCACAATGCTTTGACCTCAAACCTATCAATTATTTAGATTACCATAAACACAACAAACTGAACAAACAACGTAAGGAATTATTTATGAACACCAAAAATAAGGACATGATGTGATTTCTAGTCATTCGACATATTCTTCCAACTAACAAGAATGGAAAATGTTCGAGTTGGGAAAAAACCATATTGAAATATCGTATGGAAAATTTTATATGCGAAAATTGGGTACTCTTTATTTGGCCATGAAAGGTGCCTTACCTTATTATCTTATTACCACATTATTTGTCTCTTTGAAGCCGTATTTGAAATTAGAAAATCGATGACACGTTAAACAGAAGCCAATTTTCACCCTGCCAGTCGTTAAAAAGATTAATGAAGCCAAATCAACCTGCCTAACGAATGTTCAAGAGGAACCTATAAATGTTTGAGTTTGAACAAAGAGGGTGCTTTTTTTACTTTAGACACTTTAGTAAAACACAAACTAATGTCACAGAATAGAAATATACTGTGCTAATGTGAAAATTGCATTCTTAAAATCATATCAAAGATCATAGCATCTGCAAATACAAATAGAAGCAATGGATAGAAGATGTCAACCAAGCCGATATGAATGATTCTAGATGCCAGGTTCTATAAAATTTACAGTTGAATCGAATTCTGTCAAGGGGGTTAAGAATTGATCCGACAGTGTCCAGCGTAAGCGAGTCTTCTAGTATCGAAAGGTAAAATGATTTAGATTTTATTATTATTTTGTAATATTATTGAAACTTTACAGCATTTACAGCTAGATAACAGCAAGTACGTTCACAAGGGGGAGGTGTGGAGGGGTTTCACATTGGCAAAAAGTCTACATATTCTTAAAGAATTTAGTCATTGTTTTTTACTTTAATGAGGTTTCAAGCTCTTTCTGTTCTTTGAGAAGTCGAAATTAATTGATGTTTTATTTGATTGATTTTTATTATTTCATCTTCCTCATTTCTTAAACTTTCTTAAACTTTACTAGAGCAGTTAATAATTGTTTCAGATGAGACATCACTCCAATAAAAAACAAAAAGTTTCATTGCTTGAAGAATAGATATAGAAGAAATCGTTCCCTTGATCAATAAGTTATAACCACTTTGACGCCAGTGACTAAATAACCTCATAATCCTCTTGGTGTAAGGTATATGTTTTTTTGGTAGCAGAAAACGGAGAAAGTAGCGGCTAGCTGATTTGGGATTTTCGATTATCGCGTGAGAAAGGTAGATATCGATAACGAATGCTTAACACAGTTTTGTTGATCTCACCTTAAATGTGGTATGCCAGTCTGGAAGCAAGCAGGCCAATGTTATTAACTTCATTTTGCAGCAAAAATTTTTAATTATGCTCGTGCTGAAGGTTGAAACAGCTTTGCATGAATAGAGGCGTTCAGTAGAAATCAGGAATCAACAATAGACCCTTAGCGCAGACTGTTAGTGAGTTAGTAGCTAAGTACCATAATACAGTTACAGATACAGATGTGGCAAGTTTCACTGACTTGTTGGTTATGGATATGGTGTCGAAATAGAAATTCGGAGAACGTTACTTTCTGTCGCCGTGCTTGTTATGGGCTAACCGAGATACTACTTAACTGAATTCAGCTGCAATTTAACTAGATTCAACCAAATGATAAGTCACTCAGAAAAAAATATTTCGTTCAAAGAGTCGTGTGGCAAATCAGGGGCGTCGTGGCTGCAGGGTAGGCAGGGGGCACATGTCCCCTGGCATCGACCATTCGGATTTTTTGAATATTTTGTATCTGTTCGGCTGAACAGTTTATAGAACAACATGAAACGTTAAAGAAACTTATCAGCATGAGAAGAAATTGCTTGGCAGGAAATTTCAAGCGTCATGTGATCTAAACAATGTCGCTCATTGGCCACTCAATCTGTCTTTCCAAAGATTTTTGTCCTTAGGATATGCACACAACAGATATTTGTCTTGTCTTTTAAAGATTGTTTACCAAAATTAAATTTTTTTATTTCGAAGACAGTCTTTCAAAGTCAAAAATTGTTGTCTTTGACAATCGCACACAGCAGATTTCTGTCTTTGAAAGGCAAAAGACAAAAACCTTCGTTTTTCATAGAATAAAATCTGCCGTGTGCACTGGAATTTAGAGGTGTGGAGTATAGGCCAATACACACATTTTTGATAAGAACAAAACTTACTAGAACATAGTGGATGCTAATAACATCTTAAAGACGGGAAAGCTTAAGCTGACCAATACTGAAAACAATTCATAGTAGTAATGTAAATAGTACTGTAAATGGATGGAAATGGTGTGTGGATGTAATTCGAAGTTTTGTTCTTTTGCTATCTTCCCATGATTTTACTTGTTCAATATTTGCCTAGATAGATAATGAATAATGGACGGAAAAAAGATGTTCCCAGTGGTTTAGTTAGGTAAATTCATAGGTGGGGCGAGAAGTTTATATTTTCCGAAAAAATTTAGAAGCCTTGATGTTTTTTCATCCTTGAAGCCTTGACATTAGAACAGGAAAAAATAGAAGATAAACTTTTATTATTTGTTTCAGATTCAACCTGCTTAGGTTCACTTATCTTGACTAGGTAAGGAAATTCTTGTCTTTTTTCACCTAGGTTAGCCAGGCTAGGTTACCACTAATGGGTTATGATATTGCAAGTTCGTAAAGTTCTTGTTTGAATTTATAGATTTCTATATGTTCTAATTTCTATTTTAACTTATAAAAACATAATATGGATATGTTTATAATCAAGCTTAGCATATATGAATTGCTCAAATGACATCTGGGTCCAATTTCAGAGTTCATTCATGTCATCCATAGAGTTCTTTCTTCGCCTTGAGAGTTTTTCGCTTATCATTTCAGAGTATTTGTTACTGAGGTGGTTCTCTTCGTGAGTAACAATTGCAATGAAATGATTTGTGAGTGCAGTAATACGCAATCACAATCAAATTACAACTAAGGCTTGATGAATTTAACGTTTCTTTTTAGGTATTTTACGGTTTTTAGCCCTAGCCCCCTTAAACTATAGCCTATGTGGGTGGGTTCCGGGATACCAACGAGGGGCATGGGAGGGCGCAGTGCCCCCGGTGGACTAGGGTGGACATGTACACCCCACTCTTTTTAAGATCGGCTTTTTAATTTTTTCAAAACTAGATTAAAAAAACATAAAGGGGGATGTTAGTTTTCCTCTCTGAGATCGGAACTTTTTTCATTTCTATGGTCAGTTACGGTTCTTTTTAGATTTTAGCTGACATAGTTGTGTTGGATCACTAGTTCCGTAAATAGTGAGAAACTAAAATGAAGATGATCTATTAAACACAGCTTTATTGTGCCAAAAAGTTGGTTCTTAGAGTGTGGTCTTTGCCTTCCTTCCTTGTTAAAGGTTATTGGCAATGATTAACTTTAAAACTTGTATCCAAACTTTTTAAAGCTATAAGGATATTATAGTTGCAGCCCCACCTGCTACATCACCTTTGAGCCTCAATGTCAGACGAAAGTTTGGAAAACCTTGTTCAAATTAGAATCGATCAAGATATGGCAGATAAAAGAGACAAAGAAAGCCTCGTTAATAAGTTTAAAACCATTGCTAGCTAAAAAATTCCACTCTTAAATTAGCTTTTATGTTATTAGCTTTTATATGTGTAGATCTTTGCCTATGAAATTTAACATTTCTATTGAGGGTTTCAAATTATGTCAACTTGGTTATCAATTTCTCGTATGGTGTTGTACCGGTTTCTAACCGAGACTTCTTTATCAGCTCTACCCCATTATTTTGGGGCTGGCGCCGCCCCTGCGCATTGCACTCCTATAAGGCTGTTTGTCGGAAAATCTGAATGCTTGTTGAAAAATTTTAGGATATTCTATTGTAAACAATTTTGCTTTTTCTCGATTATTCTATGTTGCATTGGCTGAAAATAGCCAAGTTTGTCCTTGCTGTATAAGTTTGTCAACTGTCTTGACTGGTCAGGAAACACTTTGAAACTCTGGGACTTTTTCGTTCGATCGTGGAATCCTTTACAGTAGGAAGCATGAAGCAAGCTGCAAACACGATAATTAAGATGTATACTCAGAATTTTGCTATATGCTGAAGTTGTCTCTGCCACCGCAGCACACATGCCCGTGCTAACACGGAAAACTGGAGACTCTTTTCGCGATTCTGGATGGCATCTGCACATAAAAGGACCAAAGATTTCAACACTTCGATGGAAATTTGTTACAATTTGAACGTCTAACTTTCAAAGAATCCTTGATGAAGAGGCAAGGTCTCATACAGAAGCGCATTTTAAATTTTACTGGGGGATGTAAATGCCGCAGACACTATCTGCGAATTTCAAGATTTCTAGCCTTTCTATAAAACATTCTTTGTTTAAAAGGTAGATGAAGATGACCTCAAGTCACAGAGGGACATCCTGAAATTCATGTTGCCCAATCGGCTTTGCCCTCTTTTTCCAAACCTCTCCACGCTGCTTCAAATCTTTTATTGTCTACCAGTGTCTTCAGCTTGTGCCGAGCGCTTGTTTAGCAGAATGAAGTTGATGAAAAAACACCTTCGATCATCCATGGAAAATAATCGTTTGTCAAATCTAAAGGCCCCGAGTCTCTGCAAAAGACTTAAATCGATCATGAAGAGGTGATAGACAAAGTTTGCAGCCATGAAAAAGAGAAGAAGATTATTGGTTTGAAAAACCTGACTTTTCGAAAAGACGTGTTGGAAAGACATGGCATTATCCTGTTGTGTTGATAACGTTGTTTCATTTTTAAAGTTGTAACCTTTTGAATTTTAGTGAAAAATGCTTTCACTTCAGCAAGAAGGCCACTGCACCTTGAGGAAATCTATCTGCATCTAAAATATAACAAATTTTGTTGCACATTAGGCCACTAGACCTATACCTAGCAAATTGGAACTGACAAATAGATACGCATGCATAGTATTCAATTTACCATTGAATTATGATATCCACCACCCATATATAGCCCAGACGGAAATGGAGAGGAGTATCACTTTGGGGTGGGGAAATTTTGATTACCAGTTTCGAGTTTTTTGTCAAATGGTGATATTGAATTGCATGGGCTCCGACGCAGGTTGGAAAGTAGAGGGGCCAAGAGAAAATATAACAATCATAATAAAAGATTTTGAAAAAGCTCTATTGTTTTGCAAAAAGTGAGGGGGCCATGGCCCCCCGGCCCCCCCTTCGTTGGAGGCCCTGAATTGTGATGGTAAACGGGGATTTGCCGCTGTTTCTTGGGGGTAAATTGGGGGTTAAATCAAGAGAAGTTCCTTCTAATCCTCTGCGAAGGAGAAACGTCGCTGGAATGACGTTTCTAACAAAATAAATCTTGTCTAAGCAGTGGAATATGAAGGATAATTTATCTTTTTTGGTAAAAATACGTTTAATTTAGTAAAACGAGCTTTAATTTGTCATGTGACGTCTAATTACCTCATGTCCTTACATGGATATCTTATTAAGAATGGGCAAAGCAAAATCATACTTTGACATCAGAAATTCATTTTAGCATGCAGTTGACTATCAAAACTTTAAGAAAGGACTGTCGTGGTACTCAAAATATAAAAAGGGACTTTTTGTCGTTTTTGTCAACCTACATTGATAGTATTTATTGGTCTTACCAGAGGTTTGCGCAGGTGCACAGGGCTTTCAGTATGTTGTTGCTGTGCTGTCGCTGTTGTTGCTTTTGAGAGTTCAACATGGACCTAGTTTGTGAGGTTTTTAGGAATTCTGTTATTAGAGCATTTCCACGAAATGGTAGAAAAATGTGGGTATCTTTACTCTTGGACTTAAGGTTTATTGAGCTTGGCATTAAGAAAGCTTTGTTATTTGATTATGCAGATGTACCTACTGATAAACTGGAAAAACTGCTTTTCGAAATTGGAGAGGGATGTCCTGGTTTCATTTCAATTGGTTCTTTATTGGTAGTAAGAATTGGACAAGACAATTTCATCCTCAATTATACAGCATTTTCAAATCACCTAGCAGAATGTGTAAGAAGATGTTGCATGCCTTGTGGTGAAAATGGAAAATATTACACCATTATTGACGTTTCAAACAGAAACAATAGCCCTAAAGAACTTGGAAACTTGAGTGAGTTAAAACAACTCAGAATATCACTATTAACTATGCAACAGAGGATTAAAGACATAAAGGAAGGAAGCCTAAACAGTAAAGTTTTGCTAGAAGAAACTGAGGATGTTTGTTTTAGTTCAATTTATGGCATTCTACTGAACTACCCTGTAGTTTATTGGTTTAACTCTGAAAGCACTAATCTTGCAGGGGAAGCAATGTTTGCTTACAAGTTAAAAATAAGGGACAAAGAATTGTTTGGGATCAAAGTTCCAAAGAACTACACTGTCATGTCCTTCACTGCACCACAATGTATTGACCATCAGCAGAACATTTTATATTGGGAAACATCAATAAGAAATTCACTCAAGTCAAATTGTCTAGAAGATAATTTCTTACTTTCATATAGAGAGTCAACAACATTATTCAAGATTTCGTTATAAACTTTTAAGTACTATGTATATATGATTACAACATTGTGTGGTAAAACATAAATTTGTAACACAAATGTGTCATTTTGAGTTCAGGCCCAGGTCCCAATAAAAGTGTCTATTCAAATTCTACAGTTGGGGGCCTAGATTTCCACACTGACTGTTTACTGGTTATAACTCATTGTCACTTGCAAAATGGCCATAACCCTACCGCTAATTCGCTGACAATAAAAAAAGGTAACACCTATATATTTTAACATATCAGTAACTTTAGGATTATTCCATATCACAAATTATTCCTTTTGAGGTTTAAAGCAAATATGGAGCTTCATTTCTTTTGAGTTGTAGTCTATTATTCTCGAGTGTAGTCATGAAGGACTAAAAACTGAGCATATTTAGAACTGAGCAGCAATTTATGCCACCTTTTTATCATTTGATAGACCCATAAATTCAGCAATATATGACCCAAAAATCTCCGGTCTTCCTGCTTCATATTTCACAAGTTTTGACATGTCCTTTTCTTTAATAACTGCTTCCAAAGAGCTGCAAAGCAGAAGTGATCAAATCAACACAAACAATCAGGTTGGTCCAGAAAGCAACAAACAAATTGATTGACAATAGAATTAAAGATATTTTCAGAGAAACTCAGACACCAGAGAATAGTTTAAACCCTTAAATTCAATCTTTTTACTAATGAGTCTGTTGAAAAGCAACACAATTGCAGGCATCAATCCAATGGTAGTTTCATTGAAATCTTGATTTAAGGGACCCTTCCCTGACAGTTTTAGCATTTGCATTGCTGTAAGTAAGGACTTTTACAATTTTCTTTCATCAAAATCTAAATTTTCTAAGAAATGTTACACAATACTTTGTGGAGCACTTAGAAACATAAAATTTTGTTTCAATCAATATTGCATCTCCCCTGAGAAAATACAAATATAACGTTACCTATTAATTATCAAATTAGGGCACCTGTCAAATAAGCATCCCTTGCCAAGATTGAAATTTATGGTAAACATTGTACTTTTAAACATGGTCAGGCTTAAAAAAGATCCTAAAAAAATCTGTCTCTGAATTATATCCAAACATAGTATATCTTGTTATGTATAAACATTTAAAGTTTACCTGCAAGTGCAATAATAAAGATAATTCATATTCTGAAACGCTTCTGCCAATTCAAACTGGTGGTTGTCCATAAGCTTTTCGTTTATGACAACTATCAAAGGCTTCTTTGCTTTTAGAACTTCTATAATACTGCCCGCTCCTGTAGAAACCATTTTGAGAGATGAAAAGGATTGAACAAGTTTAAACAGCACTTCATCATTTTTCATAGGTAGAGGTTTAAATTTATAGTTTATACTAACTAACTAACATAAATCACTAACATAAAGTTACTAGCAAAAAGTATTTTGAAGCACTTGATAAGTGCTTCAGTATGATATGCCTCCACTATTTTGTGCCATCTTCAAATAAATTATTTTGTGAACCAAGAGAACATGAAGACAACATTGAACAACTAACCCAGCCAAGATTTCAGTGCATAAAAAAGCAAGGCAAATAACCAAGAAAGTCTAGTTACCATTCAATTTTAAATCTAGTTCCTGTTCAAAACTAATACAGGCTAATATACCATATAAATGTCTAGCTTCTGGGCATCAAATCAAATATACCTTAGATAAACAAAAAATTATGAAGTGAAATTAGCAAAGGTAAAGTGAATTTACCAGCATGGCTTATGACTAGTGCTGAGTTCAAAATGTCATCATAAATTGATTTTTTAAAATCATATGATTCCACTTCTACACAAGGCAATATTTCATCTTTTTGAACCCTTTTGCCACCTCCTGTTTGAATTAAAAGTTTGTTGTATCCACAATTCTTCAAAGTCTGTAAAAGAAATATATAAAAGTAAAAACAAGAAAACAATAGTTTCATACCCACATTTTCTTACTCAAATCATAATCCAAATAAAAATTATTTTACTTGAATACATTGTTATTGTATGTAGACAAGCTTTCACGGGAAAGGCGTGCAATTGCACTTGCACACTCTGGTACACACCTCCTGACACCAACAAGTGTGTTTAATTGTATGCCTATTTTTGTAATTGTTTGTTTTTAACCAAAGTGCTGGAAACTAATGAGGTGACAAAAAAGAAAGAAATTGTTTTACGTTTTTTATTTTGATGTGTTTCACTAGTCTTGTCTGCTGTACTGGATCAATGTAATCATTTTGAAGAGCTGTTGTGATGACACTTGAATGCAATCAGACATGGACCAAGTGACTGTAGCATCGGGCTAGTAGTAGTCCAGCAAATTTCATTCTTACATCTAAGGCTGCAGAAACGATTATTATACGACAATTTGCAATCATCTTCTAGTGCTCGTAAAAACTAAGTCGAATTTTTGTCATAGACCTGTGTTAGCATGCACATGTTTCTAAAATACCATTTATGGATGGCAAATTAAGTTGAATTTTTAAGCAAAAGATCATCAGGCATCCATCTAATTCTAAGGAGCTGTAGTTTTCATGTGAAACCTTTGCCAATGGCCCCTTGCTGGATAGCTCACTTTCTGTACGCTATTGATTTTCGCCAGTGGTTTCAGTATCCAGTTCCTACTGCCAGCTGGCTTAAAAATAGGCGAAGTGCAATGCAATGCTAAACAACTTTCCCCAGACAAACTTCTGCAATATGGCACATTTGTCTGAGAAAGATGCCCTGTTCTTCCATAAATTATTCAATGTTGTATCGTTTTCATATCAAAACAGAAAAATTTGGAAAACGGCAGATTGTGACAGAGACATGATAATTTCTAATGGTTACACTTGAAAACAGAACGATAGCGCTCTGGATTCAAAGAGAGGGAAATTTGTAATAGAATTTTTCTGTTTCAAGCGTTTGCACCGAAACGTTTCGTGCCGTTTTCAAATCGTACCATTTTCAAATGGTGCCATTTTAAAATTGTGCCATTTTAAAATTGTGCCGTTTTCAAATCGCGCCATTTTCAAATTGCGCCATTTTCAAATAGTGCCGTTTTCAAAACTGTTTTCATACCCGTGTTGATGAGACACGATAGAAAGTTGGGGCCAAAATATTAACATTTTTCAGGGGTTTCATTAAGACTGCCACCAACCAGGAACTGCATCTAAAATATTTTCAGCATCAAATTTAGAAAAGATCCCTGGCAATATTCATAATTATTTGTTATCACTTTGCATCGGAGATATTTATTGTTAGAGTTGTGAGAAAACTGAAGAAATGACTTAAGAATGGGGTTTTTTAAGTCTCCATATACTATGTAATTAAACCTTTGTAGAAATAAGACAAAACAAAAATAACACTCCATCACACGCCTAAAACAGTCCGAGTCTTGTGCTAATTTACTCCCAGGAAGGCCTGTATACATGTTATTAATACTGTACTTTTATTTTGTATTTTGTAAACGCTTTGCTGAAATTCTATAGCCAAGAAATCGTGTATAGAGGCCCCTAAAATATATCTGGAAGGGTTTTTGTTAATATTATCTTCTGATGGGTGATTTAAAACAATTTCAAAGTGTTGTAAGTGATAATGTAGGTTTAAGGACCATTTGTAGGGGAGACCCAAATTGTAGCATGTCCTCAAATTCAGCTTTTGCAATACACCCTTTTTATAAGAACAATTTAATAAGAACACAAGCCTCAAAATTGGTCAAAAGTTAAGAACAAATTTCAGACAGGCTGAGCTACAGTAAATGCAATTTTAAACAACATTTTCTCTCAAAACGAGGTTTTTAGCCATGTGTTGGTGCTTTTACAGTGAATATTCAAACCTGTCTGCAAATGAAGGGTGTCTCACTCACTTTGTTGGCAAATGAGGTCTGAATACCTCCCTAGAGCTAAAAGCTAGCAATCGCACTGCTTACACCTTATTCATTTAAGAAAAAATTAAGAACAATCCTTCCTCAGATTTTTTAAAAAAATTAAGAACAGCCAGCCTGAGCTAAAATTTACTGGTTCTTATAACAAAGAGTGTTGTCAGACAGTCAAGAGCCAAACACTATGGGTAGCAAGACAGCATTGACTTTATGTGCAGAAATGATGAGTGACATTGGGCTTGATGGCTGAATTTCTGCAACAGGGTTGAGAAAATTCTGGAAACTTTTATTTACAGACAAGGCAGTCTGTGTGAATTTGATATCATATATCCACTTACAAACCAAATTTATTGACAAAATCATCACCAAGGGTCACAATCCATACCTCCACAATGATAAAACCAAGTGCAAAATGGCATCCTGTGAAAACCCAACCCTAAGAGCTTAGGACCCCTGGACCCCTAGGTACTGAATATCAAGAGGACCCTCAACTATTTGAGATGCCACTAGTTCCGCACAGCTTGGTTCAACTGTTAGAGCTTTCATATTTTTTTGCTGTTGTTGTGCAAAGTTCAACAGTACAGAATTCTTGATTATTATTATTATTATTTAAAAATGGCTTGGAAAAAAGCAAACATTTTAGTAAACTAAAGCTTTTCATCTGACACTCTTCAGAGTTCAAAACATCAGAACAAAGATCGAAAACTCTACACTAGGAAATATATGTAGCCAGTTGTTAATCAAAATAGGCCAATCAGAACCGTGAGCACATTAATGTAGAGGTTGACCAATCAGTGTTGCTTGCCTATTGAGCATGTTACCAATAGAGTCCTAAGGTGAAGGTAGGTATCCTGTAGCTGTGTACGAAGAATACTGGTACTCTTATGACGCTGTTGCAGCTTTTTGTTCTTTATGTATACTTGAGTTGTTGTTTTGAAATTGAAACCGTTATTGAGTGTTTAACTATTTGTAGTCAAGATGTGCTTAAAACGTTTAACCCCTAGAATTAGTAACAAAGGTGCATCAGTGCAGAAGTGCCAAGCACTGCTTCATTGTGAGGTCCTTTAGAGTCAATAGAAAGAATTTCTCCTTGTTATAAATGGAATTTTTCTGTCTGCTTTTAGAGTCATAACTCTGCTCTGTATTGGTCTCAGGGCCCTACATAGATCTATGGATCAGTTCTAGAGGGGCCACCACTGAAACAGCTTGCACTTTTCTTAAAAGGATGTGCTTCCCTTAATTCCGTTATCCCTTACCCCTGCCGTTAATATTCTGAAGGAGACCTTATTTTCAGCCAAAAGCTTTTATTTTTAGTTGGGTAAGCTTTTGGCCACATATCCAGATGCCTGATCCTTAGCAGGGCTTTAAGGAGTGGAAACCATTAAAAGTGATAATGCCTGGATGCCTTCAGGATCTTGCTTGGGCTTTCAGTATATATGTACAATGCACGCAAAGGTAATTCTAATAAAAGGTCAAAGGTAGGATGTGGCCCTGATATGCGAAGTAAAACAATGACAGAATAGACAAAAGTAGAACAGAACATCAGAATCTGAAGAAGCATATTGCGAAACGTTAATCAATTTTTTTTTTACTGATCATCTATTTAAATTTTTAAAAAACATTGTAGTCTAGAGCTTTTGAATACATAATCGCGTTCCCCTCACCCTACACGTAGTGTACTCATTCTTCGCACACAAAACGAGCTCCTTTTGTCTATACAATAGCGGTTTTTTCGTGCTGATGCAGATAGTTTCCAAAACTGCTAGATGGAACTACGATCAGGCTTTACCAAAAATCCGAAACATGTCGCCATTATAGTTTTTTGCACAATCTGGGTTTTCCAATAAATGCCGCCATGCCCGATAGCAGAATCGCAGGTTTTAGTTGTACTTTTAGATAGGCAACTAACAGGGGCGGATCCAAAGCAAACTTGAAGGAGGGGCAGTTGGTAGTGGGGGCGCTGAAAAATTTTCAAAAATTGATGACAAGAGAACGCTGTATACAACAATTTCAGATCCATTTTCGGAATAAACAACATAACTTTGAAGTAATCCTTAAGGCAAATTAACCTATTGGTTCTTCAAAAAGGGGCGAACAATTTCTAAAAAAGGGGCGCCATACTTGCTTCAACTCGTCAAGGGAGGGGCAACTGCCCCTAGTTGCCCCCCTTAAATCCGCCACTGGCAACTAACAACTGTCAGATGTAGTATATTTCTTTTTTAACAGTGTACTAAATGATAAGGACCTCCCTCCCCCCTCCATTCGTTCCGACGGTCCTGCGGTATATGAAGGGAAATTAAAATTTACCTTCAAGAAGCTTGGGCAAGTGACTGTTTTTATGAGGTCATCAAAACGCGTTGTCCCAACGGTAACAAAGATAGATTGTGATACAGAGTTAAGTGCCTGGTCGTCCTCCTTTTGGCCATCCATGGCTTATCGGTGTCCATTATAGAATTACCTCTCTTGAGTCACTTGAGTTTCAAATACAGCCTGCTAATTGATGACATTTTACTTTAACGGCAGCGAGAACCAAATAGGGGCCACACGACTGATCGAGGAACCTACATGATGTATGTTCCCTATTAAAAAGCGCAGGTTCCCTTTTAATTATGTTTGAGTTAACTGTAATACTGTGGTAGAATTTGAATTAAAATTGAACCTTGAATTTTACTTGCCCCTCATAAACTGACCGCCACGGGCCTCTGGTTGTAAGCAACCGTAGTGTCTATTGTCATACGTGCCAAGGCGGTTTCGAAGAACTTTGATCCTGGGCGGCAGTGAGAAGCCCAATTTGACGTAATAAAGAAATCTGAGCGTAGTTTGTTTACAACCAACAGAAGTGCATGCAAATGCTGAACCTTCAAAATGAACAACTGAGTCGTTGATCTAGGACAGAGGGATGCAGGAAGATGGCCTATGCTATACTTGGTGCGAGGCCTAATTCGCATCCGTTTCAAGAACGGAAAGTCATTCTGAAGGAGCCTGTGAAAATAGGGCGAGCCGTTGCAAAGTGCAAATCAGCCCAGAACAATCTAATATTTGATTGTAAGGTTCTCTCTCGGAGCCATGCAATTATTTGGTATGAAAGTGGAAAAGTAAGTTAACTTTATGCAACTCCCTGCAGGCTTGGAGAAGGCTTTCGTCTCTTTCGTTTTTTAAGCGAGTTATCAGGAAACAGCATCTCTGTATTTTTCAATTTATATGAAATTCTGAAATTCCACTACATTCATTAACGCTTTTACTAAGCAAAAATATGCAAACTACTTTCTAATGATAACAGAGAACTAAGTGTAGGCAAGAAGAATTTACATCAAGTCAAAGAAAACTCATTAAATCCTAGGAAATCGCTCATTTAAAATATAACTGTAATTTTGCAATTACCCGTAGCTAATGTTGCTGTAGTTATTTAGCCCAACACCATATTACTGGTTGGTTTATTTTCATACTAAAATCAATGCGTAGAAGAAAAGTTTACTGAACACACAGTCATACAAATTGAGAGTACAAAAATTAAAGAATTATAGGCCCTTCAGTTGTTTATGTATTTTAAAATTCACTGATATTATACGAATCCACAGTAATATAACTAGCAAGTGCATTGTTACTTTGATGATTAAGCTTAATCAGGACCCAGTTTGCAGAATATGGCAGATGCAGGCACAAGGAGAGCAAATCTGGAATTTCACATAAAATTGACTTTGGCATTATTTTAGAAAACAGACTTTCATCAAATCGAGAGTAGTTAATGTAATTAGAAGTTTAGACAGGCAAGAAATTGAACAAAAAGTTCTATTTTAAGAAAATCTGCTCTCACAGTAACAACCAAGGGTTATGCCTATACATTACAGGGAAAACAGTAAGGTGGTTTGTTACATCTGGCTGAAATTTGAGCCAGGTTTAGTCTAATTAACTAATCTAATGGTAAAGGTAGAATAGACTGGCTTTAATGCAACAGTTTTGTTGTTTTTCAAATAGATTTAAATGTTATCTAGGATAACTTGCAGAAAGATTGTGGGCTTGATGTAGTTTCTCAATATGCTATTTTGTTAGAAGGTTGATACATATGTCAGTTAACTGATCAAGAATTATATCTTGTTCATTTCAATTTCGCTGGTAAATTAAGACCAGATGTTTGTAGATTGAGATCAAATAATTTTTCTTCATAACTGTTTGTGACATTTTGAATTTTGAAATTAGGAAGAACCAAAAAGATTTGTCATCATACAGGCTCTCAATTTGGCCTTTGCCTTTGTCAGTGCTATTTTTGGAAGCCAGGTATAGAGCAAGCAAGAAAGCACCTACTGTTGTTGAAATAAAATGAAATGAATTTTGAATTAGAGCAGAAAGTATTATTTAAAGAAGAGTGACTTCAAACTGTCTGGATTAATTTCAGTTCTACATCCAAGATACAAAAAGTAGTAATGGTACATATGTGAACAATGCACAGGTAGGTAGAGGTGCTGATGATGCAGAGTCTGTTGAAATTCGGTCAGGTGATGTCCTACAGTTTGGCGTAGATGTGGTTGAGAATTCAAAGAAAGGTATGAATTTTAGCAGGATGTGGCTTGTGGAGCCTTTTTTGATTACAGGATATTACCAATTGATATGATAAAATCTAAGCAGTGGATTTATTTTAGCTGCCTAATTGAGAAAAATGAAGTTTACATGCACCAGAGTTTTTTCTCTATAAAGCATATTTTTCTAAAAAATGATGTTACAAATTTTCAGCTTTTTCTAACCGACTCTTAAGCAGATCATGCTATATATGAAAAAAACATTAATTCAGTAATTGCACAATATGAAGGTGCTGTGTATTATACCTGGCATTATTCCTTTCCGATTTTTTTCTTGATGCCAAATATTTAAATCTATTATGTACTTGATATATAAGAGCTTTTTAAGAAGTTGAAGGGGCTTTGTGTTTGCCAATGAAATTTTATTTCTTATTGCAACCCTCATTTGATGGTTGTTAAAGGCTCATTTTAAGAGTTGACTGACTTAAAAGTTGCTTGTTTTGTTTAGTCACACATGGTTGCATCATTGCATTGGTCACACTGATAAATCCTGATGGAACAGAGGCCTTAGGGTAACTATGCAGTTTTTTGTGTTATTCAAGTATTGTTTACTGATCTCAGTGTACTTCTGGAAAAGCTAAATGTATTCAGAATAAACAGTAGAGGATTGGGGGTAGCTCACAAAAATATTCAAAATGGCACCATAGATCACACAAAGAGGGCTAAAAAGAATATATTGTTGGAAAATTTTGGACTAAAATTAGGAGCTTTGAGGGTAACCCTCAAGTACATTTCAAACTTCAAATGTCAGATACAGATCTAAAAGGAATATCAAATTAATATGCCCAGTTCAATGAACAGGAAACTAGCTCCAAAGAGAGCTTGTAACATAGGCACACTGCTCTTTATGTCTGAGAAATGCAGTTATTCTTGCAACCTCCATCTCAAAATGAACAGGTGTGCCTCCTTGGAGCTTATATTGTAAAAAGCAATGATTGCTGCTTAAAATTATGGTAAAATTTTTTTATTTGCACCCCAGTGATTATTGCAAGGAGGTATATATTGTCTGATTATCGCCTTGACACCATTTACCTCTTCAGCAGACCCCAAGACTTTATCACTGACGACATACTCTCAGATATTGTTGGAAATTGACATATTTAGTTCCGTTTTTATGAACATTTTAAGCAATTCTAGGTCCTTGCCATTCCTCAAAAGAAGCTTATCAAGTTGATTTAGTTAGAAATTTATGATCTCTTTATCTGCTCCAGTTTTTCAGGTAAGTCCCTAAATATGCAGCCATTTTTAAACAGCATGCAAATACCATAATTCCTGGAAAGTTGTTTGAATTGGAACACTCATATGCTTTGATCAAACTGTAATACAACTAAAACCAGGTAGAATAAGTATTTGAGAAATGCAATGCTTTTTTATAGAGAGCCAGACAAGCCAACTGGAAGGGTGTTGCCTTTTGTAAACGTATGTATATTTTTGCTGAAAGAATTATGGCTATTACAATTATATGTTTCTCTTAATGTCTTAAATCTTTTTAAAGCATATCAAATTTTACATGTTCATTGAAACTTTGTACGTGCTAGCCAACATTCTTTTTGATTATGTCTTTTGAAAGAACTCAACTGCAAGTTGAATTGAATTCATTGTGACGTGACAATGATATAGAATGATATGTTATCGCATATAGGAGTTAGCCATTGCCAATTTTCCTTTGCTGCTGTACAGCAAAAAAGACTTTCATAGGTCGTCTAACTTTCTAGGAAAGTTACACTTTCAATGGACAGGTTTTGAGCATCGATCAGAGTGCCAGAGAGATTGTTCTTCTAGTTTGTTTAGCTACTGTCAAGATATGGTAACTGTTTCCGCTCAATTTCTAGGGTGATCACAACCTACGAACTCAAGAATTATGGCAATTGTCCAAGTACTTGCAGGTAACTTGTTGAATGCTGAGTCACTAAAAATATCCCTGAAATATTGCTATACCACGCCATACCATTTTCAGTGGAACAGTTTCATTTTCATCTAACTCAGGGTTCCTCTTAAAGTATCTTTCAAGGTTGGAATTTGACAGCACTGAATGCCAAAGAATAAAATATGAATTACTTTTCCGCCTTGATAATATTTTTAGAAACTATATTGCATCCGTGATTATTTGGAAAATGTAGATTCATTTTTCGTCATTGTTCGGATATTCCAAAATACGAACTAATCGAGGATGTAAAATAATAGCCCCAGTGAAATAGAAAATAAAACTTACAAATGGCGCTATTTTGTTCAATTGAGAAGAAATTTTGTTAACTGCTTGAGTTTGCACGCAGTAGTGCACTTTTAGGGGAGTTTTGTAGGAAGGGGGTAGCAAAGCTGCTTTTCAATCTTTTCATGCGACATTGTGCCTGGGAACAATGATTTGCGCACTGTTGAGTTGATCGATGTTGTCGGTTATTGTTGAATTAATTTGGCTGTATGGAAATTGAAACTAACATGAAGCATAAATCGGTTGAATTGAAGTGAATTTATAAGATTTGTCAACAGATTTATTTCATTTGCTTTTGATCATTTGGTTAAATAGCTAGGAAAGAAGCTGAATCCATCAGAAAGCCGTTCGGGTAATCCAGAATTTGTTGGCATAAGAAAAAATCTTCTTTGAATTCATGTTCGGCTAATCAAGATTAAAATAATAGAACCTCGGTTTACCGAAAAAGGAACTACACACGTTTGAACTTTTTGTTTCCAGGATGCTATGAATCGGGAACAACTTCTTGAACAAAAATTAGCAACAATGCAGCGAATGATTGCCAACTCATCCGTATCATCAGATGAAACATTCCAGGTCAGCAAATTTCAATTTATTTTTAGGTTATCTGAAAATACAATATATTATTTTTGAAAGCTGAAATGTTTTCTAGCATGCTGTTGAATAGCTCTTCCAGCAGAATCATTTTTATAAAGAAGTATTAGCCAGCTTATATGACTCTATTTGGCCTTAAAGCAAGTTTTTAAAAGTCACTGTCAGAATCACTTTGTAAAATTCATGATCAAACAGTTGTGTTCGCTTGCGCAATCATTCTCTTTATTTCTTCCAGGCATTCGTCAAAGAGGATGAGCTCCTTTCGAGGCTCGATATTCTTGAAAACGAGTTAGACATTATTACAAAGGTGCGGTTAAGTATTTGCTTGTAATGCACATTGTCGCAACAAAAGTAAATTGGCGATGCTGCTTTATATCTGTTCTAAAAAATATTTTGCGATCACCGGAAACATTCTTATCTTGTACGAATGAAGATAATTTCAGTTGCAAAAGAGAAAAATAAGGCTGAAGTGTAGTACAGTTCAGTTAAGAAAACCAAAAAACTAAAGAACCCGTAAGTTAATCTCTACTGAGTTGCTAATATTTCCCCAAGATCAAACGTCGAACCATACTTGCTTACTTATTCCTGCATTGGCTTACTACCCCTGCACTGACTTACTTATTCCTGCATTGGCTTACTTATCTCTGCATTGGCTTACTACCCCTGCACTGACTTACTTATACCTGCATTCGCTTACTTATCTCTGCATTGGCTTACTACCCCTGCACTGACTTACTTATACCTGCATTCGCTTACTTATCTCTGCATTGGCTTACTACCCCTGCACTGACTTACTTATACCTGCATTCGCTTACTTATCTCTGCATTGGCTTACTTCTCCCTGGAATGGCTTACTACCCCTGCACTGCCTTACTTATCCCTGCATTTGCTTACTTATCCCTTGACTGGCTTACTTATACCTGCATTCGCTTACTTATCTCTGCATTGGCTTACTTCTCCCTGGAATGGCTTACTACCCCTGCACTGACTTACTTATCCCTGCATTTGCTTACTTATCCCTTGACTGGCTTACTTATACCTGCATTCGCTTACTTATCTCTGCATTGGCTTACTTCTCCCTGGAATGGCTTACTACCCCTGCACTGACTTACTTATACCTGCATTCGCTTACTTATCTCTGCATTGGCTTACTACCCCCGCACTGACTTACTTATACCTGCATTCGCTTACTTCTCCCTGGAATGGCTAACTACCCCTGCAATGGTTAATCTATCCCCGCATTGGCTTTACTGGCTTACTTATTCCTGTACTGGCTTTCTTATCACTGCATTGGCTTACTTATCTTTTAATTGGCCTCTTAAGGAAATGCCCGAAGAAGACTGCCGAAAGCTTCTCCTCAGCTCCCAAGAAGAAAAAGAAAATTATGAAATGAAAGCAAAGGTAGGCTACGAAATAGCTCTAAATTTTGGATTCTTTTTAATTTGTAATTGCGAAGTTTTAAAGTGCTGTGACTTGTCTTGATATAATTTTGGTACGATTTGATAAAATTCTTCGAATTTCGTAGTTTTCAGGTTGATAGAGGTCTATCAACAAAATATGTTACCATCCCGAACGTTTTGTTCACCCTTAAAAAAAAGGCATTGTTTTATAGGAAACAATTCAACGGCTGATCGAAGAGAAGTCTGAAACGCTGCAGAAACTTACTGATGTTCAGGTTAGTGTTTGAATTCAGTTTGTTCTGTGCATTGCTTCCTGCTATTGGCTGGTTATTGTTTTCTCCTGCCAGCAGAGCCCTCGGGAAGGTAAGGAAAATAATTAGGTTGGATAATGGCAGACGTTTGTTTAAAACTTGACCATTTCTGAATGCTCCTTGCGCATGATTTTACTTGTTGTTACTATTAACAATCTTCCTATATGTTTATCTTAGTTGTGTTAACGAGAGTTGTGTTGTTGTGAAAAACAGCTCATCTTAACAATATAGTTTTCTACAGTTACTCATTGTTTTCAGATTTACTATATAAGGTTTCTACAGAATGCATTTTTTTACGTTTAGATTGCTCACGTTTGCAAATTGAAGATCATTTATTGATGCTTGTACTCGATTAATTTTTAAAACTATATATACTTTAAAAAACTGATGCAGAGTTTACAATATTTTAGCGGTCGTTGAGTTATTCCGAGGACGAATGCACTCACTTTAAATCGTTATATGAAAAGTCTGAAGACGACATCAAAAATTTAATGGACCACAACGAGCAGGTATATTATGTTGTGCAATTCACTTCTTCTTTTGAATTGTTTGAGAAATCAAGGTACTTAAGCCACGGTGGCGTTGAAGTTCATTTGCTCTTTTTAAGTTTCCATTCTTTAGCTCCTTTACGTTTTGCTCGTTTGTCAACTCGTTGTTTCTCCTTCCATTATGAATTGATCATGCATCTATCAATTCAATACCACGTGTACTACTCCTGAAAAGTTATTTTTAATTACAATGTTGACGATGAATCGAGACCGATTTATAACCATAATTATAATCTTTGAAGCTAGTTGTTTGCCAGCCACCAATTTTCAACCTCTCTTTCCAAGTCTCGGACCCAGCCTCCTCGGCATCTTATAATGGCTTCTGTCTTTAGGAATAATTTTCCTAGTTCTGTCTTCCCTCTAATACAAAACATATACCCCAACTAAAAGACTTTACCTCTTTGCTGGCTCTTTCCTCGTTTTCAAAACCGATGGTATTTTGGAAAGAGTTGCTTTATCTTTGCTGGGTTCACTCCAGTAAAGAAATAGGTTTTTTGCTTTGGTCCTAGCAATTTGGCGTGCAATAAAGATTCTCTTGTTTGGCTTTAGCTAGCACAAGAAGTGCATCAGTATCGTCAAGAAATCGACTCCATTAAAGCAAGCAGCAAATCATATGAAACGAAGGTACGCTTTTATTTTACGTTTCCATTGTTTCATTGCTAGGATCTTATTGCCCAAAATTTTGTCTTTCCATGTACAACCAACCTTGATGTTTTGTTTTTGTTTCATATTGACAGGCTATTGAGGAGCAACAACAACTAAAACGCGATGTCGAGGATGCTGAAAAAAGAGCAAGCACCCTGGCTGTGCAGGTAACTGAGAAATTGTGCTGTGCACCGCCGGTCATTCTTGTAAACTCTACATCCCAAAGACGGAAATTTGATTTTTATAGCAGTTTTGACAAGCACATTGTGCCAATGCTGTTGAACACCGCCACGCTAATACCTCAGATAATTTGGACGTCCTGTAGAAAAGTCCTGAAATCTTAGTGTGTCAGTGAATGAAGGACCGACTTGTTTCGAAGTTAGCCTCAGAAGTCGACCTTACTTTCTTCTTTAGACCTCAAAATAGGTCAACGTTGGATTTTGGGACTTGTCTTTTTAAAGGCAACAGGATTTTGAAAGATAATTGACAATAATGCTTGAAGAAAAGAGGCAGAAGTAGAAGTTTTTGAAAATATAGCCTAGTATGACTGATTTATCATTATCATCGTAGATCGAATCCCTTCAAGCCGAATGTGATTTTACAAAAGAACAGCTTTCTGCTATGAAAGGTATTTGGCAGGTCTAATCTTTTTGTATCTTTTTGTATCTCCTTATACTTTTTGCACTTTCTCTGCTCCATTCGCCTTTGCCCCCCAATCTTACCACCCTGGATACGCTACTGTTTAGAGATTAGTGTTTGGACTGTTCATGGGAAAAATCTAGGTTCCCTGATTATAATGTTCCTTTTTCCTATCCCAATTATTGTTCGTAAGGCTTTCTTACGCAATGTTTCTTCGGCCTTCTATTCCTGCCTTGTTGTCAAGTGTAAATTCCTTCTTTCCTCCCTTCCCCCCTTTCCGTTTCCATTGTTCCTTGGCTTCCTTCCTTCTCTCCTTTCCATCGCCCCTTATTCGTTTATATTTACAGAGCCCGTCTTTGTTTTTAGAAAAACTAGAAAAACGACAAGCAGATTTAAGCGGACCTTCAAGCGAAAAAAGCACAGACACGAGTGAGTTTTGTGTGTTTTGTATTTTTATCTTAAGGTCCGCGTGAATTGATTTCCATTTAATTCGAAAACACTGACTAAATTTCTGTCTTAGGTGAGGAGCGCATCGCCGGTGCTGCTGAACAAACCCAACTGCTAGAGAATCTCCAAGGTGACCTTTTCTTTGGATCGCTTTTTCGTGCAATTTTGATAATTGCAGGATTTAAGATAAGATGACCGTGGATTATTTTAAAGGGACATCCACATTAAAACCTGTAAATTTTGATTGCTTTGCATAACTACAAAATTTGGTTGCCGGGGCACTTCTAGATTGCACTTTAATCAATTCTTGCTTATTCCCCTCTATAGAGAGTCTAGTCGAAACTAAACATTACATAAGGAAGCTGGCCTCTGAATCAATCAAAGGTTCGTACTCTATCATTTCATGTAGGTTTTTTCTCGTTTGTATTAATAGTCATATGCATGCATATTTTGTTTATTTGACTTAAAACCCCATACATATCACAAGAAGTTATACTTTGATATAGTTTTCCCCAAGCTTCGCCCTGAAATTAAGCAGGCAGACATCTTTATTAGTGATTTCTTGACAATCTAAATCATCGTTAAATTACCAATAGGTTTTAAGCACCACTTTCCTTTAAATTTTTGTCGGTTGCAAATTTCTATTTTTTTATTTAGATAGGGACCTGCCGGATTTTGATGATGGCCTATTGGAGGTTGAAGGTCAGTATGCTGTGCCTGTTATCATATAAGGTTGTTTTATCAACCTCTTTTGATGTCTTGGCAAAATTCAGTCATGGAAACACCATAACAAGTAAACAGTTTGTTAAGTGACATCTAAGTGAATAGTAGGGTCGCATTGATTTGTATAGTCTCGATAATCATTTTGCAATCAGTGCGATAAAGCCATATTTTACTATAATGCTCTTTACTCAGTCGTCTGAAAGTCCTTAAGTAAAACTCATTGTGCAATTTGCTAACAGTTTTTTTCAATACGATCCCGTTCATTGGATATAATGGTCTCGTTTTTGTTTTTAGAAAATCGTGAATCACGATGCTCATTGGAATTCTGTTCAAAGTTTGCGAAGGGGATTAATGGTAGGTCTTACTTCGAGACATTCGATACATTGACTTATGAATATTATCTTTTGACTCAGCAATGTATAGTTGATGTCAGCCTAGGTGTAATGTCATTACCCAGGTCTAAGGTCATTATCTATGTCTAAGGTTAATATGTAAGTCTAAGGTCATTACCTAGGTCTAAGGTCAATACCTAGGTGTAAGGTCATTACCTAGGTCTAAGGTCAATACCTAGGTGTAAGGTCAATATGTAAGTCTAAGGTCATTACCTAGGTCTAAGGTCAATACCTAGGTGTAAGATCAATAACTAGGTCTAAGGTCATTACCTATGTCTAAGGTTAATATGTAAGTCTAAGGTCATTACCTAGGTCTAAGGTCAATTCCTAGGTGTAAGGTCAGTACCTACAATCCTTCACAAAATATATTGAGACCAGTGATAAAATCAAGACAAATTTATTGACAGTAATCTACCAGAATTGTATTTGACCGCCTCCCCCTTCAAGCAATGTTGTTTAGATCTTGCTATTGTATACGGTCTTTGCACACATGATTTGCAACTATTTCACCAAATCTCAACAAAAAACATTGCTTGGAGGGGGCAGGGAAGGGAAGGGGACGGTGGAAGGGTTGAGCAACGAATACGTCTGTCTGGAGCCTAAGTCAAAATTACGAATGGTTTACGAAATAATTTTGATAGGTAATAATGTCTTTTGGGTAAATACGCCAAACAGACTTTGGCATTATTGCGAGGTGGGAAGGAAAAGCAGTCTCACAATTTTTGTGGACGATTGTAGGTCTAAGGTCAATACCTAGTTGTAAGGTCAATAACTAGGTCTGAGGTCATTACCTATGTCTAAGGTCAATATGCAAGTCCAAGGTCATTACCTAGGTCAGTTCATTGGTATTGAAAATCATAAAGTTCAAGAAAAAGAAAAGAAGTCCTCCATTCCATGCCCGAAAAAGCGACGATAGGCCTTGTGTTTACACTGGGTATCATGGTTCTGTGCTAGTCTGGGGACAGTTCTGTTCTTCGTTGGTCTTGCTGAAAAACGAAACTCTTTGGCTCCATTGCCAAATCTTGCTTGTTTACTTCAGTGTTCACGGTCAGGGACGAAACTTTTTGATTACGATTGTAAAACCCGGCTTAATCTGGCGTTGTCGCCACGCCATTGCGCATGCTTCAAATGAAAGTTTCTTTTTACTCAAGTACAAAGGGGGTCAAAATTGGTTTCTTTCCTTTTTGCTATAGTGTAAACATGGTGAAGGAATAGGTATCGTGCCCTAACAAGAACGGACCAAGGAGTTCCTTCGTCTGCATCTTTAAAACTCTTTACTAGAATTTAAAGATAACTGGTTTGCCTCAACCTATTGCCATATTGCCACACACTTTTTTCTTCCTCTCAATGTCAGGAGAATTTCCACCCTTGCCAAGAAAGCATCTAAGTCGTTAGGAAAGGCCTACACCAGCTGTACAATTGAACGTGTGATCGATACATATTATGATCAACGATGTTTCAACCAATTTTTGAAGACGTAACTTCAAAGATCTCAAAAAAGTGACAGTATCGAAAGAAAAAGACCTCTGTTCAGTGAATGTTGACATTGTCTAGGTCAAACTCAATCCCAGCTTCCTCGATCGCAATATCAAGACCAATTCTAAAAAAAATGCACCAGTCAACTTTTATGTTCGATTATGATCACTAGCATCCCTCCTTTAACATCCACAATTGCTGTAATGCAGATAGAAGACTCCGCTTTGGTGACTGGGTGTTTTCCATTATCCCAATTTCTGACAAAAAAAACAGAAAGCCCAGCTTATAGATGCAAGCGGGAAAGTCAATGCAATAAATACCGCGGAGGAAGTAATGGAAGAATCCATAATAAAGTATCAAACTTCAGTGCGAACTCAGATTTTTTACCAGTTCTTTAACCAGGTTTTTACCAGTTGAGCATTGTGTTTCGTTGTTGTCAACCCCCACGTAAATAACCACGCCCTTTTTTTAAGCTTGCGTCTTGTTTAACTTTTGTATGTAGTATTATATTGATTTCAGGTGATCTAGCCGTTTTAAGTCGCTGTTTCGATAATTTGAGAAGGGATGAAGAGGAAAACCTACTTGGTATGCGAGTCTCGTTATTTTTTCAATTTTCAATCACAAATTGGATACTCTAACCCTTTACTATGACACATTGATAAATCTCAGAAATCGAAACAAAAAAAAAAGGGAATCTATCAGTAAGCCGCGAAAATATACGTAATTATTTGGTAAATTAATTCACACTTTTTATTTTTGATTTACAATCTGTTTTCATGGCAAGTCTCATCTTATACCTACCTTCATTATAATTGTTTTTCAGACCGATTAAACAGCGCGCAGTCTGAAGTTTCCCAGGTTCAGGCACAGATTGAATTGCTCAACGGTTTGTCCACTTGCATTTATTTCTTTTAAAACTGCTTTGTAGTTGGAAGGCCTATTTATGTGATAAATCCTTATCTCTGTAAATATTCCTTTGTCTTACAGGCTCAAGAAAATCGTGGGTAAACTTATACGCCTTTTTTTAAAAATAATTAAACAAAGTGCTGGTTGTGTTATAGCTAGTCTCTCGGCATTTTTTATCACTTCTGAGTGGAACAAGGTTGTAATTGATGGCACAAAGTCTGATTATTTGACATGACCATGTGAAAACTTAATTCCTTATTAAAAAATTGACAAGTGGCTTATATATTTAGAAGTGAATATGGTATTTCTTTATTTGATATACATTTTCAATCTCCTTTTCAGAAAATCTTGCAAATGAACAAGCAACAAGTCAAAAATATAAAGAATTAGCTATGGAATTCGAGGGTACGGAAATTCAATATTTATACATTAATTTGTATACCAATGCCTTTTAATAATTATCATATTGCCCTGGCAATCCTTTGATTATCTCCTTGGTAAGGAAATTTTCCTTGTGTTTCGCTGTGCTTCCATCAAGTATACTTCATTATCCAGCTCAAGGGGTTATTGGAATCTATATTTAAATGCTATTAAATTTATTTTTGTCGTTGGTCGCGGGCTCGAACCTTTAGTCTTCATTTTTTACATGGTGGACGTATCATTAATTAATAGAGATTAGTTGTTACATGAAAGAGCATTCGACATTTTGGTAAGGGCCAAATGCCTTTATTTATTTTTGCGGAAGAAGACGCCCTATTTCCTCGACGCCCCCTTGTTTTGATGGTTGACGCTCTGGATCCCAGGGTAGTAAGTATCATGTCTGCTTTATAGGGGCTCATAATGTTTATAGAAGTTCAAAATGCTTATCAGTTCCTTGCTATTTCAGTAAGACTTGGTAGAGAGCAGCTCAGAAGAATTCAGTTAATTGCCTCATTTGACGTATTGAATAGTGAGTTAATTTGTTTCGTAGAATTAGTTAGACAGCTTGCAGTAGACAGGCTAGTAGAGGATCTTAGCGCATTTGAGCTTAGTCAATACATCCGTTTCTGCAATACGCTGCGAAGAATGTGTCTCCAAGTTGCCAGCAGTTAAATATTTGAAGTAGCTGCAGTAGTCAATTATGTACTGAGAATGAAAACATTTTGTGATGTTTATTGCCTAAATGGTTTCTCAGTTGCAAATAAGATCCAGGTAGAACTAAGGTACAACAGCACAACTAAGTAGTATAAGTAGCCTAAGCCTACTTTTCTTTTAGTTTTAGTTGTTAATAAATTAGAATTACGAAACTGTTACACAGACTTGTAACTCTCCTTGAAATAGTTCTTTGGGATTTAGACATTTTTATTTTTTGTTGATGTAGCTTTGTCACCCCAACCGTTCAAGTTACCTGTTTTTGCTCAAAACGAAATTTGTGTGAAAGCAAGTTTTGGGTTGGACGCTGCAGATTTCTTAGCGTACCTTATCATTGCTTTCGCTCATTAACGAAAAAATTAAACACGAAAGAATAATTTTGATGGGTGGAAGTAACCTGTAGGTCGACCTTTGATTTATTGTTTGACAATCGGCATCAGCTTTACAAATCCCTCTGCTTAATAGATCCTCGCAGCATGAATTTTACCTTATTTTTGCATGAATTTAGTGATATTCTAAGTTAGTACGATAGCAACAATGATTTCTAAAACAAGTTAAGTTATTACAATTTTAAATATTTTTATCTGAAAATCATAGATATTCACTTAATATTTTGAATACCCGGACGCAACGACACTGCTCGTAGCAAACTGTTATTACTGTAGGCTCCGTTTTATATTGTTGGTAAAATGCAGTCTAAAGTAGAACGTCACTCCTGTATTTGAAGGCATCATAATGATAATCATCATCATCATAATGATAACCATCATCATCATCATAATGATAACCATCATCATCATCATCATCATCATCATCATCATCATCACCTTTATCGTTTTATTTCCTGCTGTAAATTGTCATAGGTATTTGATATCTGTTAATAAATGTCTCATTATGGTTTTAGATCGATTAAAAGAACTGCAGGAACGTTTTCAAGACAAAGAAACCGTAGATGGACGAGAAGATAAAGAATCTGTTTCACAGTCTGAGCAAGATGGTAAAAAATTCCCCTCTGTTTAGACAGAAACTACAATTCCTGCCAAAAGTCTTTGAAATACCCTACAGTCGATGAGCGATTTTTTTAAAATTGAAAGTTTTCGGCCACACAATACAGAAATATTCTCCCTAAAAAAGATGTTGGTTGAAAATCCTATTACCTAAGCAACTCGATAGAAATACAATGAATCAATTTTACGGTCTTAAGCTCTTACTATTCAACGTTGTTTAAGGGACATAGGAGGATACCATTAAAAATAAGCGAACATTTAGCGCAGTGTAGCAAATCTTTTGGCAGGCATGGTATGAATTCTTCTTTCTCATTGAAATTTAGTTGAATGGAACTGGAAAGGAAGATGCTGTTTTCGGTGTTGTTTGGTATCTTGTAAACTTTCTGTTCTATCAAAAGCTTGGTAAACTTTTTGGTAGTATGCTCATTCGGAACATTTGAAAAACATGAAACTCTGAAGGTCATTTTTTTCTTTGCATGACAAAGAAGTTCAATTCAATAAAAAAATGGGTTCTGTTGTCGAGGAGCAAATGATGCTGTAAGTAGATTTCGGTACCATAGTTTCATTTTCAATTATCTCAGTTGATTGTCATCAAGTTCAAGAATTTTGTATAAAAGAGAAAGGGGCTGTTTTTTGTACAATGAAATTCAACTTATTTATTTTGTTTCTTTCTACAACCCTTGCCAAAATTGTTGGATCACTTGTGAAAAGCTGAAGCTTTTTTTGAAAAATCCCCCCCCCCCCTACCCCCCATTACAATGTTGTTCAATGCCGCTGTTTTGACGCTGAAGATAAAAGTTTTTTTACTGCAAGCTGTATGAAAGTGAGAAAATAAATCAACATTGTACGGGTCGTCGAAATTTTTGAAGCGGCAGTGATATTTTGTTAAGGTAGTTTTTGACTCGCTTTGTTTATTTGCATGCTGCAATGGGAAGGTGTTCCAGTTATATTTGGCAAGGATTGTCTTGAGAAGGGAAAAATTGAAATATTGAATTTGACTTTTCAATCTAGTCTTTTATAAGCAAAATGATGTCGCTGGTAGCAATTTTGAGGTAAAAATATTTTCCGACCACTCATGGGGAAAATATGACGTCAAAACTGCAGGGCTCTTGAATTGACCTTGGATTTTGACGAGGGGATCGTTATCAGCTTACGTGTCAAGTTAAGAAGACCTATAAACACATTAAAAACTGGTAGCGTATTTAAAGTTTGCTAGCTCCAAATCTTAGAGGCCTGGAAATCTGTTGAGATGTGAAAAGATCTTCTTAGCTCTTTGTCGTTAAATCGAAACATTCTTCTAACCATTTTATTGACAGTTAAGTCAGTGAATCGCTCATTTGCTATAATTGTAGGTCGTCGGTAAACAAAACTCCAAATCAAGAAGATAATTTCGAGCAAGTTCAATCGGAAGCTCACCAGGTACAGAATTTTTCCTATAAGTCATTTTTCGTTCACATTAGTTTCGGATAAGAAATATGTTATGAAAAGCGTTTTTTAAATTCAGGTTAATGCGTGATCTACAGTATATCGACTTCAATAAACGATAAATTTTAACTGAAATCCAGCTCTTTCTGATCATCTTTTCATGCGGCGTTTATAGTTTTTTAGAAGTACACAGAGAAGGGATCGGAAACAAGGAAGCACAATATTTTTAGCTTTGGCATAAATCAGATTGATTTGATTTGATTCAATTTAGACTCTACTACAGTTCTAAAAAGCTAGTTAGTTATATAAATTATAAACAGATCAGCTAAAGAACGCAACAACAACAATAACATTATTTAAAAAACTAATCGAAGCAGAATTCTTAAGGAGGAGCCTTCAAAGTAGGTTAACTAACGAGATGAAGGCCACCCTTTGTTTAAGCGATCTATATGTTCATCTATAAAAGTGTCTCGTTGAATTAAATTAAATCACTTTACGGACTCAACATGACTATTCATCTTTTAATGACAAGGGCTTTCCTCCTAGGGCAAGTTTTTAAGGTGCACTCTAGTTCACTGAAGGATAAAGCTGTTAATTCCATGTTGTATGTTTTAAAAAGGTAGATTCACGCCTGAGGCAAAAGGCATCTTGCTTTGGCAAAGGCGATAAGAAATGTCGCGAAGAGCCGGAAACACTAGAAAATCTTTTATAGAGATAAGTTTGAAAGATGATTCAATCTTCGCACCTCCGTTTGCTGCATTGTAAATTTTGGCAGGAGTCCCGTGGCAGGAACCCCCATGGCCGGAACCCCCATGGCAGGAACCCCCATGGCAGAAAAACCCTTTAGTAGACAACCCCTTTGGTAGAAATCCCCTCGACAGACAACTATGCAAGTATTTAATCACGTGATGCTTGCCATCAGGTCTGCTTGTATTATGCTGAAAAATAAATTTCTGACTGGCTCGATAATTTGCTCGTCGTTGAAAGCCATTTTCCGAGAACCTCGCTATTTTCTATTATTTTTATGCATCTTCAAGTGTGGAAAAGCTGAAATTTGCTTAAAAATGCGCTGGGACAATGCTGTGAGACAA
The DNA here is from genome assembly GCF_013076305.1 of Rhopilema esculentum. The sequence continues at coordinate 128,385 of NW_027019809.1, read as the reverse complement.
AACGAAACGCTCAACATATTTCCCAGGCTGCCAAAAACGCCCAACTTGAAGCAGGAATCTAGCTTTTGTTATTTTTGTCGCTAATTCCTCTGCTCGAGCAAGAATATTTGATGGTCTGTAAAGTTAATATTCTGCAAGTACAATACATTTATTCTTTCTGTTTCTGTTTTGTTCTAAGAGTAAAGATGGAAGTCCAATTGGACAGGGCCAAGGGAAGATCAAGTTTATCGAAGAGCTTGATATGACTAGAACACAGAAGAATCAGTTGGTATGTATAATGTGTATACGAGCAAACTTGTCCGAAGTATCTGTCCAAAAGTGTCTTAAAACTGTCCGAAAGTTTCTTTCTTTTTCAAGCATGTAGTCGTTTTTGGCATGATCAATACTTGCTTACTCGTATTTGCTCCTTTGATTTTAGTATTTTCATTACTATAGCTCTACATGTTGGTTGCACTTGTGGTCCTTTTTGTTGCCGTTGGCGCTGCTTGGATGTTGGGTGTGATTCATGTTTCTACCGGCCGGATATTCGATTGGAAGACATGGAGAGAATTTTACGAACAACTTTTCTAGGTAAAAGATATCATGAGCCATCTGTGCTAACCACGCTTACGTGTTTCTTTTTATCGAATTTATTTTGTAATATTTTGTCTAGCTCCAGAAATAGAACGTTATCAAATTTAACAAAACAGAGAGTTTATTACTTTTTTAATGTTTACACAACGACTTTCTCTATAATGTCTTTGTTCTTCGGTGTACCAACTCGTCCAGTGATACCCCACCACATGCATCCCAGAACCCCACTATGTTGTAGAATGCGCTAACCTCTCGATTTTCTTCACCGTCCCCCTTTTTTCCAAGAAGCTATGAGTTTATGACGTACATAAAAGGATATTCGTTTTGACATGTCGTTCAAGGCAGCGATACTCAATTAATTAAAGTATTGCATGGACGTAGCATTTATATAAATATACATATTTGCTGGATAGATACCCCCTAGTCTTGACAGCCCCCCAGAATCATGTCTTGAAGTGTAAAGTCCGTCCCACCTCTTCGCCCTGTATCATCACTCTATTGATGTAGCCCCACCGATTAAACGTAATTGCAACTGACAAAATATTGAAAAAGTTTTTGGTACTACAAGAAATTTGAAAATGGTACGAAATAGCGAAAACATATACTTTCGTCCGAGACTCTCCGTAATAAAAACTTCGGATAATGACCGAGAGTAAACTGGAAACTTATATCCACTGTTTATGGTCAGTCTTTATAAAATTATCTATTGCATTTTGGTCTTGCTTTTATACAAAATGTATATGGGTATTATATGTGGAACGTTCTTCAAATTCTGTGGGCAACTGCAAAGGCGGGCTCCTGGACCGTCCATGCCTGACTGGCTCCCTTTTATTAGATGTTGTGAAAAGTAAGAAAGCTGACATTAAGTAACGCAAGAGAGTTTAGTTATCTCTTGTCTTTAAAGTCGACAATGTCTTTAAAGTTCACAATGTGGTTGTTATTTGGGCTCAAAACGCTTGGAAACTTCCATCTTATGAAAGGAATGCCCCTCTTACTCCAGCCTCAAATCAAAACGATTTTAATCGATTGAAACAAAATCAGCGTCCATCAAGGGTTTCACATCGCAGTCAGCTTACTTTAAATCAAGTTTAAGCGCAGATGCATCTCAAGAAGAAGGCAAAATAGCAACACATATCACAACAGCATTTTTCTATTTCATAACATCTTTTAACTATGAAAGAACATTTATTCATATCTAAAATTCTCCCAGATTCAAACCTTATATCACGTCCGGCTAAAAATCTTGCAAACCCTACTTGCAAGCTTTAAAGAGATGGTGAAATACAAGCATATGAAATTGTGCATTTCTAATTTATAAAGAACGCAACGCAGGTATTCACAAACGGACGTGCATAGAGCGATATTGATCGAATGAAATGAGTTCCCTGTTTTGCGAAATACTCGTCTCACTGTTGCCAGTAAACCATCAGTTGCTAATTACTGGACAGCAAGAGGACATGCTTTAGCCTCAACCAGTCTTTCAAAACATCTCTATATCCGTTAACATTCGCTTAAATTTTGAAAATGACTATAATTCATCTTTGGCTTCTGCAGGAGTTTCCTTTGTTTCACCTTCGACAGTGTCCTCCGATCCGTCATCAACCTTTGTTCCTTCTTCCTTCTTCTCCGAGGTTTCGCTCTCTTTTGCAGCGTCATCTTCCTTTGTATCGTCCTTCGACTCGTCATCTTCTTCATCAGAAACTTCCTCAGTTTTTTCCTCCTCAGCAGGTTCTTCTTCCACCTCAACTGGGGCATCTACGTCAACACCGACACTCAATCGAAGCATGCGTTCAATGCGCTGTGCAAAGTCCAGTGAATCCTTAAATACAAAAAAGAATACAAAGAATGAACCCTTTGATGCACTAAGCCAAACCAGAACGTTCCACCTAGCGCTGGAATGTAAAAATGGGAAGTAAAAATTCAAGTATTATAAGTGATGCTACAATAAATAAGTAAATTCCGATTCCTTTTCAATTTCAAAATAAAATGTTTCAAAAATCTATGTTACTGTTGCAACTTGAAAACATTTAGCTTTAAAACAGTAATTACCTGGACAGTGTAACCAGATCGTAAAGTTGCAGTCTCGAAAAGAACTCTGGCCAAGTCACCGGCAGTTTTATCTTTATCATCTGCTGTCACACGCTTTAGCAATTCTTTTACCAATGGATGGCCAGGATTTAGCTCCAATGTTTTCTTTTGTGTGGCATAGAAGCTGATTAAAAAACAATATATACTTTGAGCTCGTTGTAAAGCATTAAAAACTTAGTGAAAATGAAAGTTAGTTTAATTCAGGTTTTTAAGGCTCATTTTGGAAATGTTATCGGATATATTAAAACAAGGATGCGTTTATCAACTCATTCATGCACTTACTCGTGTGAAGGATCCTTGCTTTTGGCATAAGCTTGCGATCTCATGATTCTTTCCATATTACCTGACCAACCATACGAACTAGCAACCAAAGCACATGGAGACTGGGTCAAGCGATCAGAAAGAGTAGCCTTCTCAATATGGTCTTTCAAGGGTTCATCTTTTAACCACTTTAGGAGTGGTTCAAACTCTTTTTCTAGAGCTTCCTTCTTTTGTTTGGCTTTCTCGTCCTCATCACCCATCTTCAGCCCTTCTTTAGCAACATTTTGGAACTTCTTTCCTTCAAACTCTGGCAGGCTCTACGGAAAATTTAAAAGTAAATTTTAGCTCCTAACGAATCAGGGCTACCAAAAACATATGCATATTTTACCAAATAATACTACAACACAGTAAATAACAGGAATGTTGAAGCATTGCACAACTGTCATAGCCCTATTAACTTTCCAAACTATTAACTTTCCAAAAAATTAATAAAAGGAAAAATCATGTTTTGTAGTTTAGCCCCAAATAGTGTAGCCCTAATTGGGGTAACATTTTCTGCACATATCCATCAACAATCCTGGTTCAGGATTTTGGAACACAGAAAAAGGCAAAAGATGATCCAATCGAATTTTAGATGTTGAATTCTGCGACATTTTATCTAGAGGACAGTGACAGTGAAACAAATTAACCACACCTTTAAATCATGGTCAGTCTTGATACCCATAAATTTTTAAAACAAAGCATATTTAATTAAGTAGACAAAGGAATATTACTTTTGCAAGAATTGTGGCTCACCTGGACACAATATTCATCAATTGGTTCAGTAAGGTACAAGACTTCATAGCCCTTCTTCAAAAGCCTTTCAACAAATGGTGAGTTCTCTACTTCATTCCTTGAAGTTCCTGCCATGAAATAAATTGTATCTTGTTTTTCCTTCATTCTGCCAACATAATCAGCTAAACTTGTGAACTTGTCCTTGGAATTTGATGAGTAGAATCTAAGCAGCTTGGCAAGACGGGTACGGTTGGAATGATCCTCTATAACTCCCAATTTAACACTAAAATTTGAATATGAAATGTAACAGCTATTTTTTGATTCAATATAGCTCATTTTATACATGTAATTTGATTGCAAAAAATAAAAAGCCTTTAATACAGATGGGACATTATATGTTGCTAAGAGCATTAAACTAGATGTATTAGCTTTGTACAGCAATATTTCTGCATGAAAAAATTGTATCGCAAAGAAACAAGACAATGACAATAAAATTATGCACTGAATAGCATTGAACCTCTGTAGAGATGATTGAAAATAATCAATTTATCTGACTGAAAGTACTATAAATACATACTTTGTGCTATATTCCTTCCAGAAGGTATCCAAGTATGTTGCATCTGGGATTTTCTTTATCATGTCAAGAGCCTTTCTTACGAGCTTCTTCTTGATAACCTTAAGAAGTTTGTGCTGCTGAAGAGTTTCACGTGATACATTAAGTGGAAGGTCATCTGAATCAACAACACCTTTGATAAAGGACAAGTACTTGGGCATCATGTCCTCAAAATCATCAGTGATGAAAACTCTTCGCACATACATCTTGATGTTTTCTTTCCTGTTTCCATAGTCTTGGAAGGATCCAGATGGTGCAGATTTTGGTACAAAGAGAATGGATCTGAAAGTTACTTCACCCTCAGCTGTAAAGTGTATCTTTGCAAGTGGATCTTCAGTGTCCTTTGGAATGAATATACAGCAAAAGATATTTACCAAAGGCACACATACTTTCAATTTCAGCTAAAGTGCAGCCTTGTGAAATTTTTGCATCTTCATTGAAAATGAACACTTTTCTTACATGAAAACTTTTACAAAAAAAAAATTCAAACCATATATGTATCAAATTAAATGTCTGAAATGTATTTTAAATATATCAAATTATATACATCAAATTTAACGGTCTGAAATAACATTTCCATCTATGAATATGATATAAATATAAATAGCTATTTCACGTAATGCGTATTTCTGTGATTTCGTTTACCAGTTATTCTTATGCACCATCCTGTGCTTCAATGATGAAAAGTTACTGACCATACCTTGCTGATTGCCTTGTAAAATTCATTGTATTCAGCATCATTAACCTCTTTTGCTTTCCTCAACCAGATTGGTTTATTCATATTGATCAACTCCCAGTCCCAAATCGTCTTCTCTACCTAAAACATATAAAGTTACACATAGAAACTTATCCTGGGTTTGTTGTAATAAGTTGAACATGTTTATTTGTTGGTTTATTATAACCATACAACCCTATCAAGCAATAATTTTCCTAATAAAAACTTTCAAAATTAATCTGTACTTATTTCATAAAAAATAGCACTGACAGCCCTTGAAAAAACCTTTTACACTTTTTAAGATATTTTTAAGGGCACCCTTAAGCCGAATCTCCAATAGAAAAACCTTTTATGCATATCGTATCAAAATACGCGTTTACAGATACATATGAATTTTGGAGCAATTTCCATCACAAAATTTTAGACACTGAACTGAATGAAAGATGGCAGCTGTATTTAGCAGAAGAACTATTATACTTTTATTGTTAGAGAAGAGTTTTACCAAAAAGAGAAGGTTCTGGGTAAGAAAACAGTTAACAGATCAAAAATCTAAAGGAAAGTTTTATCTTCTTGTGCAAGATATGCCTTCATACAACCAAAAGTTCTTCTTTAGATACTTCAGGACGACTCTACACCTAATTGAATTTTTACTTGCAAAGGGAATTCATTGGTCTTAGCAAAAGACTTTGTGTTACTTTGAGATACCTGGCCACAGGTTTCTTCGACAGAACTGTGACCTTGAGCCGCCATCTTGATTTCAATATCAATGCCCAGAGATACAAATGTGGATTGGTTGTTTCATGGCTTGATACAGCATAGTAGGTTAAAAAAGTAGGATCGGCCATCACACTTTTTATTTATCAAAGGTGTCCCAAAATGTTTTCAACATTGGTGTAAAAAAGTGTATGTATACAACAAGTTTGGCAAACACCCATTTGGCACTTTTTAGCATTTGATTGAAAATGAAGTTTTTTAACTATTTCTTTATTCACATGGCAGAAAAGCAATCTTTTAACTAGGCATGGTATAATTTTTTGCTGCCATTACCCATTGATTTGATCTCAGTCCTTAAGTAGATTAACTGAAGTTTGTCTTGAATTCATATGAATTTCAGGTATATAAAGAAGCTTTAAATTCCAGACTATGATGATTCAATGATAGGAAAATCACAAACCTTCTTTGTCTTAGGCTTCTTTTCTTTTTCCTCTTTGTCTTCTTCTACCTTGGCATCATCTTCGTCATCTTTCTTTCCCTCATCCTTCTTCTCATCATCCTTTTTGTCATCAGCTGCATCATCCTTCTTGTCAGCCTCATCTTCTGGAATTGGCTCTTCTACTTCTTCTGTTTTGCTTGTCCACAAAAATATATTGAAGTTGATAAATTGTGAATATTTTCTAATCAAATCCTTAACAGTGTTTTGTTCCAAAAAGTCTCTGGCTTCTTCCTTGAGGTGCAACCTGCAGAAAAATTGTCCTTGATCTTAAAAATGAATACATACAGTGTTAAACAGCTATAAAACGTTTCTTGTGCCATTTTGATAAAATCCGCAACCAAATAGAGTCACATGACCAACAGCATTATTTGGCAACTCTTACCTTAACAGGAGTAATGTTCTCAGAAAGTTTCAACAATGAGCTTTTTTAAACAGCTCTGCTTTATAACTGTTGTGTGTCTTTAAAAAATTTGAAACAATATTTTCCTTTACCTTTAAGCACATTGTCTAAACTTTTAATGGAAGATTTGAGAACAAAAAAGAACTTACGTGATTTGTGTCCCTCTTTTCAAAGTGTCACCACGTGGATCTTCAATGACAGAGAAAGATGAAGCATCTGATTCCCAAATGTATTGATTGGAACCATTCTTCTTTGATGTAACAACAACTCTATCAGCAACCAAGAAAGCAGAGTAGAAACCTACACCAAATTGGCCAATCAAATCTGAAGCTTGAGCACCCTCTGTAGCAGCATCCTTTTTTAACAAAAAGTTTCAAGTTAGTGGATGTGCACAACATCTTACTTTCGTGTGGCAATCAAAAGACCAATACATTAATCATCAGACAAAGAAAACTTACCATTGTTAATTTGACACAATGTAGACCTAAAAAAGGTTCAAACTTATTTCCAACTGCTGACATGGAAATAAGTTTCCACTGTCTACCTGCCAGTAATTAATTAAAAACATAATTGCTAATTAACAACTACAAGCAATTGACCCTACAGATACCACTAGTGATATAACAGCCAAATAGAATAACAAAGTAGTTTAACAGTTGCCAGATGATTGGATAAAGCATTAAACTCATAGTTGCAACATAAAAACTGTAGGTATATTTCATGTATCATTCTAATACTTTGTAAGTAATTTTTAAAGATACATGCAAAAACAAAGATAAGATATAATGCTTTGAGCAAATAAAGATGTTTGTACCTGCAAAAGGTACCTGCAAAAGAATGACACTTATCATGAAAAGTACTTCGATAAATGGACCTACCTGCATTTTTTGCAAAAATTCACTTGTACCAGATTTAGCAATAGTTCCAAGTTGATTAATCAGATCATCTTTTGACATACCAATTCCAGTATCTGTTATATGCAGCACGTTATTATCTTTGTCTGCTTTAATTCTAATGGAGAGTTCTTCCGTAGCTCCAAGGGCTGCTTTGTCTGTGAGGGACAACAATCTTATCTTGTCTAAAGCATCTGAAGAATTTGAAATAAGTTCCCTCAAGAATATCTACAAAAACAAGAATAACAAAATTAATCAATTTTTTTTAAAGGCAAATAACTTATTTATCTGAGGAAGGTACAGTTGCTTTTTGAGGAGTCTTTTTTGTCTGTTGATAGCACTGAGAATTTTCTGCTCTTATCTTGTTTTTTAGATGAGGTAATACATAAAAAAGATTTGAATTTTTTCTCTGATGTTCAAACAAACTTGCATCTTGTTTTGCTAAGGAATAATTTAAGAATAATAAAAGATTATAATTTAAGATAATAAAACATCGAGACTTGGCAAAAAGTTAGGTTTGCCATATATGATGAAAACCCCTTGATTCAAGATGCTTTGAGATTTGGCCAACAGCTTAAGTTGACATTTTACAATATTTTATAATATTGGCTGCTTTACACATCTACATCCCAGCAAAGACCTCAGTTTGTTTCAATTTAAAAATTTTCCAGTGACATATTTTTCAAATAGAACAAGAACTGCTATAGAATAGCCTTAATATATATTGTTTTGTATGTATAGAAGAATATGGTATTTTTATGATACCCTACCAAAATGAAAGTTAAACCTAAGGGTTTGATTGCTGACCTCTCCAAAAGAAACTTACTTCTTTGTTTTTGTATAAAGAGTTGATGATAAGTTTCATCATCCTATTGACTTCTGCTTGAAATTCATGCTTTTCAGATTTTTCCCTCAGTTCTTTCATTTGAGCAACACTAAGTCCATCTAACTTGATTGCCTCCTCTTCACGTTCAACAACTTCATCGTCTGTTTTTGATCCATCTCTGCTTTTTCCTGCATCTTCCTCAACTTTAGGAAGATCTTCTTTGTTTTCTTCTGGCGTCTCTCTACTTTCTTCTTCACAAGAAATCTGATCTAGAAATTCAGCAAGACTTCTACATCAAGATAATTCGACGCTTTTTAGGTACATTATCTACTTTACCTGAAATCAGGAATGAAAGATTAAGCTGCTAACTAAATGTAGGCAACGATTTAGATTTGCTTTCAATGAAACAGAAAGCTTCCGTGAAAAAACAGCCGGCTTTAGACAAATAACCAGTTAAGTTATTACTATAATCATATTTTTTGAAAACCAATAGGATAATTGAATGCTAGTCTGTTTGTATGAACGAACCAGTCCTATGTGCTTGTAAAGTAGGAAACTGAACATATGGCCTAACAAGACCAAGTCCCATGCATCATATGCCCTTGCTGTTCACGTGCACAAGGTTTTTAAATTAAAACTGTTTAAACATTAAAAGTAAAAATGGCAAGAGAACTTACTTATGAAACTGAGTGTTAACAAAAGGCCTACTATAACTGTCCACTTGAATCGACCCATTTTTCTGCGTCCTCTAGTGCTGTGTATCCTACCCTGTAATCGTCAAGTGACAAAGAGGCCTATCTTTTAAAAGAAAGAAATCACATTTCGGGGAACCCTGCGACTTCATCTCGTGGATTCGAATGATTGGTCAATGTTTTTCAAAATAAGACATGTTATCCGCTGATTGGTGGAATTTAGTTCAATGGAAGAATTGGAGCATTCCTCGATCTACTTGCACGCCTTTGATTGGCTTAAACATCCGCGGTCCACACTCGACAAAAGACGATTGGTGGTATTTGAAATAGACGCTTTATAAATTATAAATTTTTCACCTTAAAGTTGATATATAAGGAAAATACAAACTCAGTATTTACTCCATCTGCTCAAATGAAAAAACTATAGGTATTCTTGAGTTTTGTTGGATTTACACATATAGAAAGTATTTCCAGTTAAAAAGGGGATATCGACAAATCTCGTTTTCAATTAAAATGCTCTCTGGATTCAAAATGGCGCTTATCAGTGAATCGTGGATGAATCAAGAACAGAGGTGCTAAGGAAGCATTTTCCTGCTGCCATAGTCATTTCATTTACTTTAGCCTCCTACTATCGATTTGTTTTCTTCAAGACCACTAATTTAGATACGATCATTTGGTTTTCCTTTTAAATTAAACATCGATGATGAATGCTGGAAATATTCTCCTTTTGACTTCAATATGGTTAGAAACATATATCACTGTATCACGAAGTGACATTTCGACGAAATGCACAGTTTGCAAAGATATGACAGATAATTTTTTAGAGGTTTGTTCTAAATTGCAATTTTTAATTTAATTATGGACGGTTGAGGTTTCATCTTGATATTTTAACAACCCAAATAGTTTTCGTCATCATAGTTTCATCTTGATATTTTAACAACCCAAATAGTTCTTGTCATATCAGTATCATCATTTTATTTATTATTTCTGATTTCATTTTTCTTCGTAATTCAAGCCGTAGTATTCAACAATTCAACCATAATATTAGGCATTGTCATAATAATGTTATTTAGGTAATAGTCTTCCCTAAATAAGATTATTTTGACAAAGTGTCTTACCGTAAGATACGAATTATAGTCTCATTAATTTTTTTTATCAAGATAGTAGCTTATGACGCCTTATTGTTTTTGGCCAGATGCACATGCTGACTGGTGCTTGTACTACAGACTACAGATTCATTTTGTATAGAGGCTAAAAATTGTTTCAGAGTGTTTCTGTTTTGCTGGCTATTTCCATTATGCTGTAAATGTTTGTGAAAATGTATGATGGGTTGGCGCAATGGGCAGTGGCTGTGTTTGAATTTGCGACCCATGAAAATTGATACATACGAAATTTGCTGAATTTGAAGAGGTTGCAGCTATTAGTTGCATTACCATGGAGTAGACCTCTTCAAATTTTTGTCACTAGCTGCATAAAGACAAATACCAAATGTGATACTTGCAGCTAATTCTGATCCCAATTGAATCTTGCAACTAGGAAATCAAAATATGCACCACAGAATGATAAACTAGGCACAGTATTTACTAATATTTTTTCAGCCAGACCTGTAGTCTAAGGTGATGAATCGACTACCAAGTAGAAACTTTTTGGCTCTTCTAGAAACAGGTAAGGATCCAGTAGACACAGGAAATGCTTTTGATTAGAATGAATAGCTATTCATGCAGTTATTCATGCAGAGAGAAGTTCAACATGAGAAAACAATTTTTAACTTCTCTGTTTCAATGGAGCACTACCTGACTCAATAAATATAAATTGACAGGTAAACACAGATTAAGACTAGATTTTTGTATGATGCTATGGCATTCTGCTGAGGACTGAATGCAGGGATTGATAGCTGAGAAGGAGGTTATGCAAGTCCTATTTATTGCAGGGTGTGTCCACAAATTTTGAGGCCAAGCTCTCGAGAACGCCAGAAAATAGTCAAAATTTAATTGTTATCCTGCTAATGGCTCGTGTTAAACCAATCTTTTTGCACCTATCTACTCAAAATTTTATATAGAATCCAAAAGTAAATGTTTCCAAGAAATATTCATTAGCATTTCTGGGTGACGTCATCTTTCTGATTACATGCTGTGACATCAAAATTCCACATTTGTTGATATGACTTATTCACAGATTCAAACATTTTTTCAAGCTTAAATCAATCAAACACCACCAGAGAAAGGGTAAAACCATTTTTGACCTTAAGATAGGAAATTAGGTATAAATTTCAGAAGCAGAAGATAAAATTACGTCATAGAATGCTATTTTCGAGTACCTTCAACATCTGTACATTTCATCTTCTCTCAGAACTTAAACTTCAAGATTCAATTAATTTTATTTGACATCTCCTTTATTTTTTTGGGACATCAGCTATATTCTAGAAGGCTACAATGATTCGTAAAATGGTTAGATGCATGTAAATTCCATAAAAATTCACATTAGTCCTCGTCGTCTGAGCTATTTAAGTGATCAGTCTGGAAGCTGTCAATATTTTTGCTCCCCTCACACATGCACATGTCAGTGAATGACATATTTTGCTGTTTACAGCTAAATCAATTTGTAGTACAATTTTTCTTGCATTTGCAGCTTGTGAGTTGTACTAAGGAGGTGGGAGCAATGTTGTTTACAAATCCTATCGGTTCGAAAACATCATTCTTAGATTTCCATCTAAAGTCACATGGATCTAAAACTGGTTGCATTGCAAGGTCTGAAGAATACCAGGCGACTGCTTCTAACGGTCTGTTCTGAAGTGAACAGATAGCTGATACTGATCATCTTGAAGCTTCATGAAGACTTTAAACCGAATACCCTTTATCCTTTCTGTAAAACTTTCCAGTTGTGTCACATCCAGTTAGGGCATGAAAAGCGATTAATGCTTTTGACTTCTTTTTCTAAGGGCAAAGAATACATCTTATACTGAGATGTTCCTTTGGGGGCTCATAGAAAACGTTGTTCTTTTGAGTAGCCGGTCAGCAAATGAGACTAGAATGACTAGCGCATCTGTATCCGAAGAATGTATTTACATTTCATGATCTTGTTTATGTAAAGAACTGGCAAAGATTGTGTGCCACACTAATAGTTTGTCAGCCTCTTCAAGATTATTTGACCTGCAGCAGCCAATGTTACCTATTGTCTTTCCTTTTGCTCTGACAAGAAACTTCAGGCTTGGCTTACTCTTGAAATGATCTATCGCTTTTTTTGGCAAGATACTCCATCAAGCTCTGTTTCGTTCGCTCACTTGACAAAAATTTGGTCATTGAGATCCTCTGATTGTTGGTTTTGTCCTAATTTCTGAAATTAATGGCTTTTTGGTCCCATTTGCCTTTCTTGAAGGTATTTTGCTTCAACGAACCATCTTTATAAGTATCAAATACAAGGTGAATCTCTGATGCTTTTCTAGAGAGAAAATCAACTTTTTCCAAGAATATATTATCTTCAACTGTCTTAACCCATGGTGGCTTAGGAGCAATTTTCTGCACAATCATTATTGCATCAATAATTACAATGCTTTCTACCCTTCCAACGATTGGAACAGATTCTGTCCCTGATCAGAACAGATTAGGGCATCCTGCCATGTCGTCTATAGTTTTAACACAACTGGGGCAATCAACATCCCCGTGCTCCAGCATTTTCATTGTATGAAATGCCAGTCAGACCACCATCAACTTTCGTCAAATTATGGATCTGTTCACTGGCATGGTCTACTCCTATACTAGTGAAAGGAATCCTCCTTTTTTGAACGGTGAATTGGCCATTTCTCATAGCATTCATCACTTTCCAGGTCCCTCATATGCGCGATATAAACAGGCATCAATCTTCTATCTATGCTGAAAAAATCTTTAAGGAGGTCTTCTCCGGCTGCTAAATGCAACACCCATTCTTTCACTCTCGATGCTTGTGTAAATAAAAGAAGCCTTTCTATCATGTTCATGTATACTTTGATGGCTTGGAACATTGAGTTAACAGATTTTTTCTTTGTCAAAACTTTTCATTGTTGATATGAAGTGTTACCAAATCGGGGTATTCCTTTAAAAGCTTGTGAAATAAAGAAAGTACATTTTTTACATCACTAGGAGGGTTGCTTCGTGAACTTTAACAGCTCTCTTCATTATTGCCAAGTATAAATTAAAATACGTGGTATTTGCAGAAAATGACCAAGACGGAAAAGCATGGTTTTGGTGGAGGAAACACAGACTGGGAAGAATCTAGACTTGGTACATATGCAAAGAGGTAGAAAAATCAAAATTTTCTGAAATTTTATGACAGGAAATTTTAACCACTATTTCGTAATTTTTCTTCATTTGAATATGTTGTTTTGCAAATAGTTTTGGCAAAATAAATTCAGAAAACATAATGTAATTATTATCAGGAAACATCAGGAAAACATCAGATAGTTCACCTTTTGACATATTTGCCATAGGCAGGAATCCTTTTAAAAAATATTTTGTCTTTAATATTCATAACAATGTTAATAAAAATATTGATGTTAGTTAATGTCACATTAACAGTGTATTGCACATTGTTCTGCATCACTAAACCTTCAAGTGTTCAGAAGACTGTTGTAAACATGTTAACTGGTTTTTTCCATTCAGTTACAACAGCCAATGGTGCCTGTGCCAGGGGGGAAAGGGGACAGTGACCCCCTTTCCTTCCCAAATTGAGCAATTATCTTGGTTTTACTATTCTTTTGTCCTTTTTCTTGGCCCTTTTACCCTGTTGCCCACTTTCTTGCAACAGCCAATGTCATATAAAAAAGAATTAGTGTATTAATTAAGATTTCTTCTTCAGAAAACGCTTTTGTTTTTATATTCTGTAAAATAATTTCATCACTTCTTTAGTGAATCAAGGCTGCTTGAAATATTAGATGAAGTTTGTATTAAAGTGTCAAAAGAGGTATTTTTGCTTAACTATTTACGGATCTGTTACTGGTTCATTGTTGCTGAATTTGATGATGCTTGAATGACTGAAAAATGTCTTTGAAACTTAATGATTGTCATTTTATTTCTTCAAGTTTTTTTCAAGCTAGCTACCTCACTTAATCTTCAAGTGATACTCTGTTAATTCATCCTGAAACCGGTTGAATTATTTGGTTTTAAAAATATGATTGAAGCTCCTTATTTATCATTATGTAAATGTTTAGAAAGTTCTCTGCTGTTTCCTTATGAATCTGATTTATTGGGTAAAATGATTACTTGAAATATTTTTGCATAAACTAACTCATCTATCTTTCAAATTCTCAAAATCCACTGTTTTCTGTTATAGTCAATTTGCCATGCAATGATTGAAGAATATGAAAGTGATATATACTCTTGGTGGTATAAAAAGTATGTTTTTGTATAATCGAAAGCATTTCAGTTGTAATAGTGACAAAAGAGTGACAAAAACAATTGCAAGTGAAGATGCTAAATAAACTAGGCTAACTTGGAATACCTCCATTATGTTTCAAAAACATTCCAAGCTGGTATGCTGACACCATTTTATCAATTGAATCTCAATCATGGCGGGAGGGGGTTGTTTCACTTGGCTTGCGTACCTCATGTCTGTCGAAAATGTCATAGAGAACAAAGGTGGCACAGAACAGCAGAATCAAAGTAGAATCAAATACTTTTTGTCTGGCGCTCCTCTGGCAAAAATACTTAAATATGCTATGTTTCTGCTTTCTGCGATATGATAATTTTTGTGGTACCAAAAGGCTTATTTGAAGAAATATTTTTGACCTGGCTTCCACATTTCTATATTGCATTAACTTCATCCAATCTTGAAATGCAATCTTATATTTAACAAAGATCTATAATCTGTATGTAAATATTTCAGTGAACATATGGGAGTATGATTTTTTCAGGACAGAAGAACAACCTAGTTTGAAGGAGTATTTATGCACTGATAAAATTAAAGGTACAATAAAACAGTTATTTTATGTTCTGCTATATCATTTACTTTCACTTCTTAGGAATCCTTTTTTTATGCTATGTGTATCATTTTATAGGTACATTGAATAAATGAATTTTTTTCCTCTCTAGTTTGTTGTCCTGAGAATACATACGGCTCTTCATGTAAAGGTATTATTCAGTGTATTGCCAAATCCATTTTTAACTGGCAATTTTTCAATTTAGTACAATGTCAACCTTTAAGTCTAGACCCTTCATTGGTTGGTTGATAAGGGCATCCAGAGGGTTCGTGTTTATATATGAACTGCACATCAAGTTAATTGCTATTGATTTTGATTATAAAAAAGTTTCTGCATCTGCCTGGGAAGCTGGTGATAAACTGATATTTCCAAAAGGTATTTTAATAGTCTTAAATAGTTTAGGGCTTTTTCTATATTGTTCTTAAATGACATGAATAAACTTTAAATATATATTTTTACCCTACCAAGTGGGACTTATGATGATTACAACTTGTGCATGAATTTTTGAAAAAACCTTTCTGCGTTCTTGATATAAATCAAGTCAACTTTGCAGTTGTTAATTTGTGGTTAAGACATCAGTTTGATACAAATTGTCATATTTTCATTTAGAATGTCCTGGTGGCAAAGTGACTCCATGTAGCGGTCATGGAAGCTGTCAGGTAAGAGCTTATTTGGTTTAGACAAACGTTGAGTGTTCTTTCTCCTTCTATAGATATGATGTTTCTCTCTTCATGTTTTCACCAATCAATCAGCTTTCTAAAAGAATTACATGCTGACCATGCTTTGTCCCTTTATCCCTAATTTAGAAAATAAACCTGACCTAAGTTATTATCGTGATGTGTTGCTCTAAAGCATCTTTGTTCAGGCCTTGCTCTAAGCAAAATGAAGGTGCTTCATAAAAAGAGCCCCTTATAAACTCTAGGCGCTCTATTTCGCACCTTTAAATATAATATCCTTGAGAGCATCCTTCAAGAGCTTTGGAAGATGGAGAGATTCATATTGAAAGCTTTGGACGAGTGTTAAAAAAGAAATTCAATGCTGATGCCAAAAAGCACCATAATACTAAATAACAAAACATGCAGCAAACACTATGTTAATACAAATATAGAAATTTAGGAAAACGCATGGCTTTAAGTCGAATATTAACTTTGTTTCCCTTTTTATGCTATCCATTCTATAAGACACACTAGAACATCTACTACTCGCGAAAGCAAATGAAAACTGAAAAGCAATGCGGTAATTTGAACGGAAATGTGATCTCTGATTTGCAAAAGTGATTCTAAATTATTAAGAAAAAACAGAAAATAATACTTCAACAGAAGATTAACGCTTGCTCGAAAATCAAATACATCTGCCGGAGAATACGCTTGATGACCTGTGTCTTTGGTGGTTATTAGAGGGTTATTAGATTAAAAATGGTATCGAAAACCTAACGTTGAATTTGCTGAATTTTTTTCCCAAGGGGTAATCTGCCGCAAATCATAATATTGCGGTCTATTGGGAAGATTGTTTATGCTTGATCAAGTTTATTAGACAAAGGCCAAGAAATTATTTTGCTCCGTGGTAATATTGTTTTTACGTTTTGAGGGGCTCTATAAATCGCTCTCCAAGGCTTCTTTTGGGTGCGCTCTAGGCGCGCGCGCTCGATCGAGCGCCTTTCCGGGCAAGGCCTGTTTGTTTTCATAATTTACTGTGTTTTTATAATTTCATACTTGTTTGTTTTATTGAATATATAGTTGCTTTAATATGTTGCACCATTTCTTGATCTGTTAAATGAGCTAGACTACAGTACGAAATCTGCTTTTATTTGATAAAGTTTCGGCTGTATCAACATTTTCCTGGTAAGAATTTGCTTATTAGCACAGGCTGCACTCAATAAATAGGCTATGTATTACACAAAATATTAAAAGTTATTGTGAACTGAAAGAACGATATGACTTCAATTCGTTTTTTTCAAACCATGTTGGTACCTTCTCTTTCAAGCCACAAATTTATCAGAAGAGTGATTCATTCACTAAGTAGATCGTAAGATCCGTAAATTTTTTTTTGTTATTCTGACGTTTTATCTTCATGAAGGGTGCTGGAACAAGAGGAGGCAATGGCAAGTGTAGTTGTGACAATGGCTACGAGGGGGATACCTGTTCTGAATGTCAAGATGGTTATTACGATGCTGGGAACACTACGTGCAAAAGTTAGTAGTTCCAAACGTCTATCGATTTCTTCGTTTTTATACAAACCTGTAGTATTTATGTCTGCTTTCTGAATTCTGAATCGGGTGATCATTGAAAAACCTTGTTTGAAAGTTGCAAAACTTTGTATTTTAGCATGCCACGAAGCCTGCAAAAGTACTTGCACAGAGGCAGGTACAAGTGGGTGTGATGATTGCAAAGACGGGTGGCTGAAAGACCCAGAGGAAGGCTGCAAAGGTATTATCCTGGTAAAAACTTGATACAGGTAGAGACAAATAGCTTGAGCCATTAGAGCACAGCAACTCGAATGGAGTAGCAGACTTTCGCTTGTGAAAATTAAATGAGAGTCAGACAAGGACATTTTTCGTGAAGCTCCACCTATCGCTCTTTTAATATTTTGAAGACTTTAAGAATTTGTTGGTTGTACCTGACATTCAACAGATGTATTTTCTTATCATAGATGAGGATGAATGCGAGAAGTCTCCGTGTTCAACTAGCGAATTCTGTGTTAACAGTGTTGGATCGTATGAATGTGAAGGTATTTGCATTAACTTGGTCGTTAGAATTTATATGGCTAAAAAATTCCTTCTCTGGCTCGGTGTTAAATACAACACTTTAAGTGATAAATACGAATACAGAGTGCAGGCAAATTAGTAAAGTAAAGGTATTGTATCGTCGGATGTTCTAGAGCTTTGCAGTAAAGGTATGCTGTGTGAAAATCGCAGGGAAATCAACTTAGTCAATGACTGCACAGTCAGGTTTTTAGCTTTAAAAACGGAATCAAATCGTCATTTCCAAAAACTGAAGTTTGATCACTATAGAGTAAGATGCTGTAGAGTCCATGTATGACCAGTTTGAACTTCTCTTTTTATAAAATTTCTGCTGTTTTCTTTGCAGCTTGTGATGGTGCTTGTAAAGAGAGCTGTAAAGGCCCAGGCTCAGCGAATTGTGTGGAATGTAACCAAGGATACTTAAAGAACGGAACCGGTGGATGTGAAGGTGGTGTATAAGAACTTTGTTTTGGTCAGCATTTTTTCTTTGATCTGAAAGGTGCTTTGAGAGAATCATTAAGTGAGATATAAACCGAAGTTAAATGTTTTTGTTTCGAAGGAAGAGAAATGTTGATTTAAATTAATTCGTCGATATGTTTTGTTTATCTTATTTTATATACAGCACATTTTTTCATGTGAATATCTTCATTGCTGTGTGAAAGCTCTATGGAGGCTCAGATACAAAGGACTTTTATGGGTGTTCATTTTTATGCAAATTCAGTTTTAATTAAATATATAGCTTTTAATTTTTTTTGGTATTTTGCTAAATGTTTAGATATTGATGAGTGCTCAACAGAAAATCTTTGTACTGCTGGGACCTACTGCCAGAATGCTATTGGATCATACAATTGTGAACGTGAGTTTTCACTATTTGAAAAGCTTTGCTGTGCAAGAAAACCTCAAGGTCACTAAAAGAGAAGGAATAACCGGCATTTAGGATCATTATGATGTAGGCAAGAGCACTACCAATTCCAAAAACAACAGGTTTCTTTGTTGAAATGTGCAGTTACTATAGACAGGCTTCGTAAAATCTTATGTTTTCAACACCAACATTTTTAACTATATAATCAAATAGAAAACGACAGATATTTATTCTCAAGAATTAAAATTCCAAAAGTAGGTTTGGATGTGAGCATAATTGCAGTACTTACTTTGATACCTAAAATGGCGAATATTCAGGCGCATATTTTCCCTGGTACTTTCTTTAATAATAATAATATAAATAAACAATTTATTTAGAGTTGGCAGAGAAAATAGCGTTTAGCTAATTAAATCCATTTTAATACCCAGAATGGTTTACTGATTGGTGAAATGCGGCTATTCAGGCCGCTATTTTCCTCCGGCACTTACTTTAATACCAGAATGGCTCGCTGATTGGTGAAATGCAGCCATTCAGGCACATATTTTCCTCTGGTACTTACTTTAATACCCAGAATTGCTCAC
Source organism: Rhopilema esculentum (assembly GCF_013076305.1). The sequence goes on along the minus strand of NW_027019809.1, from coordinate 109,204 downwards.
TGATTGGTGAAATGTAGCCATTCAGGCACATATTTTCCTCTGGTACTTACTTTAATATCAAGAATGGCTCACTGATTGGTGAAATGCAGCCATTCAGGCACATATTTTCCTCTGGTACTTACTTTAATACCCAGAATTGCTCACTGATTGGTGAAATGTAGCCATTCAGGCACATATTTTCCTCTGGTACTTACTTTAATATCAAGAATGGCTCACTGATTGGTGAAATGCAGCCATTCAGGCACATATTTTCCTCTGGTACTTACTTTAATACCCAGAATTGCTCACTGATTGGTGAAATGCAGCCATTCAGGCACATATTTTCCTCTGGTACTTACTTTAATACCCAGAATTGCTCACTGATTGGTGAAATGCAGCCATTCAGGCACATATTTTCCTCTGGTACTTACTTTAATATCAAGAATGGCTCACTGATTGGTGAAATGCAGCCATTCAGGCACATATTTTCCTCTGGTACTTACTTTGATACCCAGAATGGCTCACTGATTGGTGAAATGCAGCCATTCAGGCACATATTTTCCTCTGGTACTTACTTTGATACCCAGAATGGCTCACTGATTGGTGAAATGCAGCCATTCAGGCACATATTTTCCTCTGGTACTTACTTTAATACCCAGAATTGCTCACTGATTGGTGAAATGCAGCCATTCAGGCACATATTTTCCTCTGGTACTTACTTTAATACCCAGAATTGCTCACTGATTGGTGAAATGCAGCCATTCAGGCACATATTTTCCTCTGGTACTTACTTTAATATCAAGAATGGCTCACTGATTGGTGAAATGCAGCCATTCAGGCACATATTTTCCTATGGTACTTACTTTAATACCAATATGGCTCACTGATTGTTTAAATGCAGCCATTCAGGCAGATAATTTCCCCTGATACTTACTCTAGTACCCAAAATGGCTCACTGATTGGCGAAATGCAGTCATTCAGGCACATTTTTTCCCCTGGTGGCCACCCTAGCCCGTTGATCATCATTCCATCATATAAATGCCATCATTCCATCATATTACCCAAATGATAAACAAAACTTGTTCGGTCTTCAAAACCTTTTCCTTTGAATTTAGTGAAAAAAGATGCTCTTCAGTTCCATCGGTTTTTTATGTTTACATCTGGCTATTGTTTTATTGATGTTTTTCTTAACTTGATAAACCTCTGCATTTACATCTGATTGATTTCCAACTGCTTTTATCTTTTAAAAGTATCTTTTTCTTTGAAGCATGCCATGATTCTTGTGAGTTTGAATGCACTGGACGTGGGAACACGGCCTGTAATGCTTGTAGAAATGGATATGAGATGGTTGATGGTGGATGCAAAGGTTCCAAATTATCTTTTTTACTTTAAGTATTAAAGCATTAATTTAGCCATAGTAATCAACGTTGATTGTAATATAAGCCAGCGCAGACAATGCAGTCAGGCGATGCACAAGGATGCATATAATCTCATGAAATCCTCTGATAAAATGAAATGTTCCAGTTTTTTATCTCACAGGCTTCTCTTGCTAAACAACGCTGTTTTCATTTGTTTGCTCAGCCACTTAGGTTAGCCACAACTTCACTTTCAAATTTATTTTTAAGACATCGACGAGTGTGCTGGAAAAGATGGTCAATCTTTGTGTACAGATGACAGCCAATACTGCAAAAACACTGAAGGAGGATTTGAATGCGAGTGTAAGTCCAGCTTGTCTTAATAAGTCAGTAAGCTGCTTTCACCCTAATCCTATTTTATTTGCCAAGTCACAGTTTTAAACATATTTTAAAAGTATTCTATTTGTATTTAAATCAATTTTTTAACAGCCTGCGACAAGTCATGTCAAAAATGCATTGGTCCTGGTGAAAGTAGCTGCGTTAAATGTAGGAATGGATTTGAAATGGTGGAAGGCAGTTGCAAAGGTCAGTTCGAGCCTTCTAGTTCAACTTCTTAACGATTACTTAGCGCGCGCATGATTAAAAATCATTGCTGTTACTCGCTCCTTTAAAAAGACTATTGTTCTAGGAGAAGTGACAAATGTGCATAATTAAAGTCTGTCTCTCTGTCATGTCTGGTTACCTCCCTACCATCGACAAAAAGATGCCTATCTTGGCAGGAAAAATTCGTTACTGACCGATGAAATATGGATCCTTGCTATGAACAATGTAGTATTATATTAAATAGAATCAATAACATTTTGGTATATTATGAGAACATTGTTGTTTTTATGACGATTTTCTAACTCAACCATTTATCTTATTCCACACAATCATAGAAGTTTAGTATTTCTATAAAAGTAAATACATTTCTTGCATCTTTATTCGGTTTATGCAACAATGCGTGTCATTAAGATTTCTTGTGAGCTTAAATTTACTTAGGAAACTGTTGATGTGTAAAAAATCGTCATGAGCAATTTAAACTATGTTTTGTAGATGTGGATGAATGTTTGACGAAGAATGCTTGTAACAAGCAAACTGAGCAGTGCGAAAACACAGATGGCAGTTACAAGTGCTCATGCAAAACTGGATACAAAAAGAAAGAAGGGAAATGTGTGAAAGATGAAGGTAATAAAATTGTTAAAAAGCGAAAGAAAAATACTAAAAAGCACCCTAAGAGGGAAATGGATCCAATTGAAAGTCTGATGAAGGAAGGTCAATTAATAACAGAATTTCATCTTAAAATTGGTACATTAATGTTTATTTTCTTTTTCGGCGCAGTTTATTTTTTCTTTCGGAGAGATAATTGGTTTGGCATTGCAATAACAGTTGTAGTTTTTGCGATAGCCATAGCGACGTTTCACAGGGCGCTTTCTAATGCAAACGCCTTTGGGGAAATGTAGTGTAAAGTGTGCTGCAAATGGCTCTTGATGACACATGGATTGCTCAACCCAAGAACTTCCAACCGAGTATCAAAGCACAGCAAGTGTTATTTTACCCACTATAGAGTGTTCAAGTTGTTCTTTTAATTAGCGTTATAACAAGCTCGTGATAGAATTGCGTATTCATATCTCAAATGTGAAGCTCATGTATATTGTAAAGATTTACGTTAAAAGGAAGAACATTAAATTTTTGAATCGTATGATATGATTAATCAGTAACCGTACTGTACATTGCAAGTTTACACAGTATAAACTTAGATTAAATGGAATCTTAAAGAAAATAGTTTTGCCTGACAAAAAATAGCGTATTGCAATGTTAGAATAAGGAATCGTCATATCAAAATATTGAAAGTTTCAGGCTGAAAAAGAGCAAAGGAAAACCTTAATTTTGATGGAAGATGGTTGTTGAGTGAAAAATGTGTTTAAAGCGCTCGTAGCTTTAGACCATTTTGGTACTTTGAATTATTTCTGCAGCTTGAATAAAGTAAACTTTCTTAAGATGTTGCGTATTAAATTTCTTTTCAGTTTATTTATAAATATACAAGTGATCGCGTTTTTTGTGTATTGGTGTGGAATATGGTGTGACTGTTTTATGGGAAAATCCTTGAAAATCCTTGTAAGAAGACAAAGTCCTATAACTGAGTTTCGTTTGTAACCGTGTTTCATTTGTTCTAATCTCTTCCCCCATCCAGATATTGAAGATGATGATGTTGACAATGAGGATGACCACGATGAATTATAAATAGAGAAGAACATTGAAAATTAGAGAGAAGTTGAGCTTAGATGTTTTAAACACAAAAATTGTTGCTGCAATATCCTTATAGAATCGAAAGGATGTCTATTAACTATCTCGCGAAAAACGAATTTCAAGCAAAATAGATTGTGTCTTTATTGGTGTTTCTTTTCCCGAGCAAACTTGATCTAGGTTTATTATAGCACTACGTCAAAGAAAGAATATTTTTCGATATTTAACTACCCATCTACATTAAGAATTTGCAAAGTCACTTTTCACTATGAAATTTGATAAGTTGTCAGAAAACATGTCCATTGTCTTTAGCTTTCGGTTCAATGTACTTTTTGGCAATTTTTATGGTATATTGAATAAATAATTGCAAATAATTAAGTGGTAAGCTTTAGTCAGATAAACTTAATTTATTGAATCTTTTCAAGAACACTTTTTTTCCTACTTAGTTCAAGATGTTTTATTTTCTGCTTGCCATGAACAGAGTCCAGAAAATTTGTCAGCCTGCCTCCGGCCAACAAATGCTTACTAAGAAAATCAACCTTACTCATATTTAATGGGTTCAGAATAGGCTTGGTTAAAAAATTTGTGTGCTCAACCAGTCTTGACACCCTCCCCTTGCAACTCTGTTTTTTTCAAAACATTTTAAAATTTTTGTAGCATATTTTCAGTTATAGATTTTGAGAAAGATGTAAAGTTAATGTCAATTAATAAAAATAGTGTATTCTCATTTAAATATAAACAAATCATAAAAAGGTCATGCTTGTATTTTACAGTGCAAAGCAGTTTTGCAAACACATTCATGTTAAAAAACATCTAATTTATAAATATTACTTGATTATTTTGATTTTTCGTCTGACTATATTTTGAAAAACAAAAGACAATTCGATTTCTTCAACCTCCTCCAGTTTCCAAATTTTTGACCATCTTCCTCGATTTCTTTTTGTTTAAACAACCTTCCACCGGCCAGTGGCCGTGGGGCCGTGATGTTTTCCTGACTCTGACCATGAATATTTAAGCATAGCTGGGGCAACGAAGCTGCCCATTGTAGTGACAAACTGGTAAGATTGACAAATATGGACTTTCTGTTGGCAGCTGTACTTTCTTAGGTGGAGGGATAATAGTTAACGATAGCATAAGACATGTCTCGACGTTATGTATTAATGGACTGTTATGTTTTATGTGACTATTCCTGTTTTAGTTAATTGTGACTAAATTACTGTGTGAATCGTTATGAGAAAAAATTTCGTGTTTGCGTTTTCTCATTCTTCTAATTTCGCAAGCGGCACTGATTCGTCAACCTCAACAGTCACGTGCTCGCGTTTCTGATTGGCCTATTTCGATCCACAACTATATATATTTATTTTATATATTTCCTAGTTTCCTAGTTATATATATATATTTATTTATTTTATATATTTATATATATTATATATAGTATATATATTTCCTAGCGTAGAGTTATTGACCTATGTTCTGACGTTTTAAACTCTGAAGAGTGTCAGACGAAAAGCTCTAGTTTACTCAAATGTTTGCTTTTTTCAAAGCCATTTTCAATTTTTTACCACCAAAGGGTTGTCTTCTACTTTCACAAAACACCTTATTTCCAGACCTTCCAAGACTCACGCATTTTATGTGAGACACACGCATTTTGCCCTTAACTCACGCTCACACGCATCAAGGGAGATATTGCCCCCTGCTTTTCTCAAAACTCACTCATTTTCAAAATTGAAACTTGACAGGTCTTTATTTCCCAATAGCCTTTTCGAATCCACTACACTCTTTTTTTTAAGAACCAGTAAATTTGAGTTCAGGCTGATTGTTCTTAATTTTTCCGAAAATCTGAGGCTGGATTGTTCTTGATTTGTTCTTAAATTTATAGGGTATAAGCAGTTCGATTTCTAGCTTTTCGATTTCTAGCTTTTCGTTATGTTCAGGCCTCTTCTGCCAACAAAGTGCGTAGAGACAAACTTCATTTGCCGCCATGTTTTAATATTCACCGAAAAAGCACCCACACATGGCTAAAAATCCTCGTTTTTTAAATAAAACGTTGTTCAAAATTTCATTTTATAGTAGCTCAGCCTTAGCTTGTTCTTAAATTGTTCTTAACTTTTGACCAATTTTGAGGCTCGTGTTCTTATAAAATAGTTCTGATAAAAAAAGAGTGTAATTTATTGACATCGTTCATCTGTTCTCTTGTGATTAAAGAAGTTTCAAGCGCATATTCTGTGTCAAAATAAACACTTTCAGACTGTTATCGTTACTACAAAAGGAAACGGGGCCACAAGTCACATGCGCGTGATGAACAATTTCAGTTGTTGGAATTTGAAATGGGTACAGCTCTCTCGTCTTCTCGTATTGATAATTTGCTTCTCCACAGAGACACTGATTTTGTTTGCCCAAACCCACTTCTGCATTCCCAAAAGGTTGTTCGATTTGGAAATGATCTTCATTTTGTGATGATCATTTGTTTAGTGAAGTTGAGCGAAGTTTACAAGGGACATCCCGCGTGGCAAGACGCCAGTTTGGAATAAAACAGTTTTTTGTAGCCGTGTTTGTCGTACGCACTGCGAAGCTTTTGCATTGTTTGATGTTTTATGAGAGAAAATGAATAATAGAGGTTCTTTCTTCAGTCTTATCGCCATATTTCTTTGGATAAAGGATGGCGATACAAAAAACAAAGGCCACTTTTACGGCTAGGATACTGCAACTCGCAAGGAGCTGTTTATGGAAATTTGCCGAAATGACACTAAAAAACCTACCTTACTGATGTAAATTATGAGCGAAAAACTTTATTAAAGTTTGCAGGACAATTTTGGAGTAATCATTTTGTTGTAGAGTATCTAATTCCATCTATATTCGCCAAGAGAAACGGAATATCTTTGCCATGATTGAATGAAGCTTCATTTCCTTAGCATAGACCAAATTAACATACACTTTTCGTTTCGATAGTGGGTACAAATGCTGATATATAGCAATTGAAGATTCCATGTTCGGTAAATACGCCCAAGAAATACAATTTATCGAGCTTGACACAGGCTAAAAACTCACAAGGTCCCGTGCATTTGGTTTGTTTACAATTTAAACTTTACGCAAGATTTTTGAACCGAGATCTGTGCAGGACGCAGTGTTGAAGGGGATCTTGTATAGGAATTTGCTTTCTGTTTGTTTTGCTGTTTGTTATCATAAAAGACTTCAAGTACAATAAGTGGATAAAAATACGAATTTGATGAAACGAAGAGTAAGAAAATACGTTTTAGCACATTGGTAACAAAGTTGACTGTTAAAGATTGAAGAAGACACAGAAGCGTACAAGGAGATGAAGCAAATGTCTCACTAAGGCATTCTAGAGATTTTGGGTCACGTAGTAGAGACTGGAAAACAGAGAAAAACCCTTGTAAACTTTTGGATTCCCACAGCTACGGCGCCTGCGCTAGCACAACAAATGCTTAATTGGTGGCAAAACGACTAAACATTTGCTAAACAACATTGAACAACGGTAAACATTTTTGACCAGAATCAAACTTTGCTCAACAACCCTCAACACGGCTAAACAACACTAAACAGGGTGGAAAAACGAATAAACTTTCCACTAAACTTTTCACTAAACAAAAGTTGAATGAAATGTTTAATGAAATGTTTAGTTGTTTTGCCAGGACTTTATAGGCATCTAGTCTATGTGATTTTTTTTGTTTCACATAGAATGATATGCAATATGCAAACAGTAAAAATGGTGTGTTTTGGCTGCGAGGCCTAACTGCGGTGGAGCTATCTCACTGTCAGAATGTAACCCAACCCATAATTCCGTTGATCAAGTAGCCATCTTGTGGCAGGCAGGCCGTTCTTGTTTCCTGTTTCCTTCTTTCAAGAAATTGTATATTACGTTTTGTCATATATTTGATTTTGCACACAGAGGGTGAAATATTAGAGTGATTATGGCAGACAACGATGAAATAATTTCAGATGACGAAAAGGTAATGCAAACTATATTTCCAAAGCCTACTTGTTGAGACAGTGCATTGCTCTGGTTTTCTTATAAAGAAGTAGTGTTTTGACAAGAAAGTAGCTTTGTAGAGTTGTTTTCGTCGATGATTTATCGTAGTTTAAGACATGTGCGAATAGCAACTGGTTATACTGCTTTTATATAGATTGTAGGTGCATCTAGACATTCGTGAGGAGAATTGAAGTTTGGAGTCCAATGACACCAAACAAGGATTGATTTAAATCATAGTAACACTAGAGGATTCTTGCCAAAACTTGCTTACTCTATGAAATGCGCCCGTGCATATCAGCTGTTAGCTTCAAAAACCCTTTCCTGCTTAGGCAAATGAATCTTGATTGCTTAATTGGTGCTTTCTTACCGGTACACAGTTTGAAACATTTGTTCTAAATTTTACTTTCTTGTTGTACTGCTCCAAATGCCATTTTTCTTTGTGTCTTTTCAAGTTGGCAAAAAAGTGTCCATTCTGAAAATCTGAAAATCAGTTTTTTTGTCCTAAAAAGATCAATTTTGACTTTGGGGGGATCGTATTTGGATTCTATATTCCAAAATACCGTAGTTTACAAAATTCCAATTTTGGACCTCTCAAAATTGTTTTGATTTATAATTTTTTATCTTTGAAATACTATCTAAGATACCTGAATTTTCAAAATCTGGTCCGAGGAGCACCAAGGGATGAACGATTTCGTTGGAAATCAGAATGAAAGACAGAGAAATTTGAGTTAGTCAGTTATCATCAAAATATAACCTTGAATTATTTAAAAAGATAATTATACTGCTGTAATACAGTGAAAAGTTGAAAAAGCATATACTTTGAAAGCTACTGGAGCACGTAAGGATGCAAATTCCATAAAATAAAATGCTCATTTCTGCAGAAGTTTTGTTGATTTTTATCATAAATATATACTTAAAGGACCTTTTAAGAGAACTATGTTGCAAATATAAGATGATAAAAATGCTTGTAAACTGAACTTAAGTGACTGAGGCTTAAGAATACGTTTGAGAGCGATTTTGATAAAAGATTTCAAAAGTCACTTGTTTAGCAGGCCTGGCGGTGAGCAATTCAGCAGGCGAGCGGTGCTTCGTTCTCCTCTGTAAAGTCAGGGGTCTGATTTTTAGTCTCTTGAAAATCATCATGAAAAGTATATATATGAATAAACAACAGTCTTTAACAGCTAAGTTTACAAAACAAGATGGCGATACTCTGACAGAAAAAAAAGAATAGTTTCGTATAGTCACAAATCAACAACTTTCTCACTAACAAGATTTGAATAGAATCAAAATCAAATCACATAGTGTAATTTTGCTATAACAGAAGTACAAACTCACAGTACTTGAGTACTTGAAGGCTCTTTATTTCTGAGTTTGTTGTCACAGGAAAATTCACGTATTTTATTAAGCGAGACTTATCAATTCAGCTAGTACTGGAAATTTAAGATTAAAAGATTTTGAGAGATGACAGTTTTGTAACAGTCCTTAGAAAGCAACTTAAAGTCATGCTATATCTATCAGTGGGGGATCTCCTGTATACTTAAATGTACATTATAGCCAGTTATGAGAAACCACAGCTGTTCATAAATTACTTAATTATTTAGCTTAAAGTTATTTATTTGCGCAGGCAGTTAACATGCAAACTGACATTGAGGCGAGCGAATAATAGCTTGCCTCGCTAACCCGAGGTGAGCATGGAGGTGCATGCGGGCAATCGCCGCCTGGTCTAGTGGAGTATGTCCATCCTTTGGGGATCCTAACTTCAAACCTACATAGCTTACCATCAGAAACTGCTTTTGGAATCAGGAAAAGAAGCATGGAATATTAAATCTTTTGTTAATAAGATGGATCTTGGGTTTTATATGCAATTACTTGCTTTGCCACTCAAATCGTGTCTATAAATTTGTTGAATATAAAGACACTTTTTGCCAAATTGAGAAAAATTACATATTTACACCCAGGGGCGGCGGGCACTGCTCATAGTATGAATAGTCTATGAGCAAATTTTTTTCCAGAGAAAGAAAAGTCTGAGATATAATAATTTGATGAGCACAATGGCCTCTTTTCCAGGTGAAGTCTGTCGTCTGTCCTTTGACCCAATCTAAATACTTTTGTTTCTACCGCTCTATTCTGTCTTAGTAACACTTTTGTTGTTTTGATCTTATCTCTTGGCCGCCACAAAATCAAGAAACAGCCATGCTCATAGTTTTCAAATACTATGAACGTGTAGGGTTTGACATTTTGTTCTACAGCAGCTATGCGTCACAGATTTCAGAAGAAAGAATGCCTTGTGGCCGTTGCATGTTAGCTGCATTAATAGTTTTGCTTTTCTATTCACGCACTACAAAGGTGACCTTCTGGGCCCCCAAAAGCATTTCATTTGTTCTTTTGTGAACATACCCAAGGGTACTTTCACTAAATTATGGAGTTTAATATAGGAACAGCATTTCCATTTTAAACAAGCAAATATTCTTGGATTTGTGACGATGAAGTTGGAAAATACAAATTTCTGTTTGCTGTATTTAATTAAAGGTGTGTGGAAGGTTGTATTTTCTCTATTATGGAGCACTAAAACCCAAACTATATGGAATAATTTTTCTTCCATTGGTTAATGGTTGGTCCTTTTAAAGACAGTCCTTGACTCCTAGCCAGGCGACCACTCGGCATGAATGGAATCGCATTTCTATTCATGCAGCGGCTTATAGGTAGGAGTAGACAGCCGTTGGTCAGTTTTATTGTGTGATGGCTGGCTGCTCTAAATGATAGCCACTGCCTTAATAGAAATGTGATTCTACTAATGTGAGGGATTGCTATATCTTTAATCCAAAATCACAAGCATTCATAATATTTTAGGTCATGTATGCCTAACGATAAATGTGCCATTTTTAGAAAATAATTTCCATTAATCTGCTACCTATCGAAATAAGGCAGTTTTTAAAGCGATTCCAGATTTCTTTAAAATCTATGACCAACCTTTTCTCCCTGCCAGCCACTCCTGTTTATACCTCTTATATTCTACTCTTATTCCAACTCCTATGTGTGAAGTGTTTGCCACTGTTTGAATTTCCAAATGCATGTTTAATTTATTATGCTTAGAATATTACTTACATTCATTTTGTACCCTTGAACCATCTTATTTCAGATAAAATGCTCATACTCTAGTTATGAATTATTTACGGTTGACTCAGCTAATAGTCAGGCCCAAAGACCTTTGGCATACACTCAAGTTTTTTCCTGTGTTTGGCGTGCAATCCAATAAAAATTTTTGTTGTACATAAAACATGGTGTATAACAAGAAGCCAGGTACATAGTTAACATGAAAAAGATTAAAGTACTCAAACAACGCAGCTTTTTCTATTAATCAATTTATTTGGCGTATAATATTTGCAGTTTCACTAACTGGTCATATTTCTGTTGTACCTAAACAAATGCCCCAATGGACCTTTGACATACAATTGACATTAAATGCACCCTGGAAAGTCACACTAGTGTCCCATGAAATACTTACCTTTTACAGTCACATGAAATTTGTACCCAAAGATGCAAAGCTATTGAATTTAAGCCTAGCACATGCAATAGATTTTTGTATTTCTCGAATGAGCTAGTTGCTGCACACAGCAGGAATGTTCTTGCACTTCCCCCTTCTTTTCTATTATTTTTTCAGTGGAAGATGGGCTGTTCTCTTTGGTGGGAAAGACCCCAAAGAGAAGTCATGTGAATGACAAATATATGTTTGATGGTTTTTATCATTAAAAGCTAAAACCAAAGACAAATATAAAATATTTTTTATCTCAAAGATTATCTCAAAAGGCATGCAACAAAAATCTGCTGTGTTTGCTAGGCTTTAGCTAGCACAAAGTTTCAAGTAACATTTGGTGTGACTATAACCGGAGCCTAATGTACACTACCAGGACAAAAGTATTACAGCATCTAAATCAATCAAAAATAAACATAATCATGCTAATCCAGGGATCAAATTCTTTGAAATTTATTGAGAATTTTGAAATACTTAGAATTTCAATATTTACATAACAAATTATAAAGTTATATCGGCAGTGGTAAAATTTTAACAGGATAAAGAGCAAGTAGTTGTGATAAAACATAGTGTAAATGGTCTTAGACTCTAAAGATTTAATTACTTTTTTTTAGAAAAAGTTAGCAAAATAGTGAGAGTTAAAGAAACAACAAATGATATCATTAGTTCCGACTTTTTTAGCCCACAAATCATTCAACTCAAATTGTTAAACTTTTTGGTACAGTTAGGCCTATATAAATTGGTAAATGGACAACTAGCAATGTGCAGGTTAATGCAGTGAAATATGTCAGAATAATGCAAAACAGACTCTTTGGCAGATCAAATCAATGCTAGGGAAATGAGGAAGGCAGTCTGTTTCAAAAAAAGCAACACATTCCCCTTACAATGTTTACCTGAAAGTTTTAATCAAATTTACCTGAAAACCTGCAAGCTCTTTGTCCTTCCTCGGCCGTTACAAGTACCTAATCTTAAAACGAGCAATATCTGAAATCCCTGAGGTAAACCAACACTGACTTGCGATTTTCTGCACTTTTCAGAGCCAGAAGCATCTCCACAAAATGTTTGTTTTTTTAAAAGCTACCTGAATTGTTTCTTTGAAATTTTCAAAAATGAAAATTGAATATTTGAATTTATGCTTCATTAAATTTGCAGTTTTATTTTCATGCCATTGGCTGATCAAACAATAGCACAAATGTGGCAAAAGTTTGGATCCTCTCAGCCTTTAAATGCTAAATATATTTTAATTGTTCATTGTCTCTGATGAAAGCTTAAAGTTAAAACATAAGAAATGACTACTGTTATAACCAGACCCTAATTGATTTTATTTTAGATCAGAATTGTGTCAGACTTCATCAAGCATGCACCCCCTGGAGAATTCAATGAAGTTTTCAATGGTAGTTATATTCTTTGGAGTTAATTTGCGATTACTGCTTACTTCATCTGGACTTGAAACTGTGTTATGATTTCTTAAGAATTTCAAGTACTTGAGGTCTTGAAAGGGATAGAATAAATATGAAGACACTGTAATTTTTTTCAAACTTATTAGAATGTTATAATGATAAAATTTTTAAAGTCATCAGTAATCAAAACAACATTGCCCTGACATTACTATGTTTCAAATGTAGCTATTAATTTAAGTCATTTTAAAAGTAGTGTACCAGGGTAGCAAAATTTTAGGTATATAGAACAGTGTATGGCTTCAATGACTGCCTGATGTCTTCAATATAACATTCAAGCCTTGCCTGAAAAAATGCTTGGTTGAGATCAAGAACCTTCAAATAGCCACAGAGAGCAATAAAGAAAAGTATTATTTGCCATAAAGCAAAATATATCTTTTAAAGAAAATGTTGATCAAACCAAGCCATCTTCTTAAATACATTTTAGATGAAAATATTATATATTTTCTGTGCAGTGAGAAAACATTTAAAAACGTTTAAAAACAATCAAGAGTTGAATCATTTGAAAACGGGACAATATTTGACAATTCATCATTTCTGTTGGGATGTAAAATGTTTGATTTATTTTCATTGAAAATGAAATGCCAGCTTTAGACCAAGCATGTGTGTAGACATGGCCTGAGATCTTTTCACATGATACTGTAAACAACACGACACACTATCACACCAAGGGCTCAGGGATGTAATGCTTCAATGCAAACAAGGAATCAATTCCTATTTTGGCTGCTATTTTTTGTGACATTTTGCACTCCTACCAAAGATCTTCTCAAGGCAATTATATAGAGGTGTGAAATAGAGCACCTTAAGCCCCTTACTTCCTTATAAATTACTTCTTGTAATGATAACTTTGATGACACAGATTTAGGGCCATTTGGAGAAGTTTTTTCCGCACATTAAACCAGTAGAGTTTCCATTGTTTAGCATGCATATTGTGTCATGTAATTCCCTATTCTGCAATTTGAAAATTATTCCCAATGTAACAGGACAGAGTTTCTAAAAAGTCACCTTGAAAATGGCTGAGAAGTTAGACATCGCTACTTTTTATGAAGCAGGTGTGTTTCGAAATGCAGACATTTTCTTGCCTAGGCTTGTGCCAAAGCAAGTGCATGCAACCCACGCGCCTCAAACTGAGAGGCCAGATACTAACATATCCAGTTGAAACAACTATATAGTATTTTGTTTTATTTTTCCCATTGTCTTTGTAGTAATACATCAAACATGTTGGTTTCTGCTACAAACCCCTTCTTGTTAACCATATCTCTTTTTTTACTTTCAGATTGCAGGGTTATCCTTAATAATGATGTTTTGCTTAAAGAGCACGGAATAACGTATGTGATATGGAACTAGTATTTTTATTTTGAAAAAATGCTACAACATTGAATAGTTTGCAACATTTTGTTTGCGGACAATGCTTTTTTCTTTGATCGATATTATGTATCTTGTAATGTAATGTTAAGTAATGTTATCGAACCTCGCTCAAGGGACAAAACTTTTAGCAGATATTTACTTCCATGCTGAAATAAATAATTTTATTGGTAAGTAAGTCACTTCTGGTAGTTATCAGTATATTATTTTAGCAGTTTCACTAAGCTTTTGTTAGAGTTTCACAAACTGAATAAATACTGTCTGTTGGATCACCACCTTTTTTGGAAATGTTGTCCTTTCTTATCTGGAAATATATACTCTTACTTCCAGTGCTTGTCATGGGACTGAATAGACTTTGTATCTTTATTGAGAAAAGCTCATCACAAGTGTTATGAAAATCATTCCTATCAAGCTGTATTTTACTTTTCAGAGCCTTTTCTCATTACAACATGGAACAGTTTACACCTTGCAAAGTGGAAGGTTCAGAGGACCAGGTTAATTTTTCGTTTTTGTTTCATGTAGATTCCAATTCTACAACATGTAACAGTCTGTTTTTAAAGCTATCCAATATTCCAAAAACAGGATATGCATTAACCATGCCAGCCATAAAGATAGCCCGGTTAAAAACAGAAGCATTGCTAAAATTCCTTTATCATAACATTTAGAATGTAGAATATAAGGAATACGACAATGTGCTAAGAACAAACAACAACAAACACAAGGAAATTGAAGGTAGCTTGCCATGCCAGGGCCAAATACATGTAAGCTACCTTGAAAAGTGATGTTCTAAGTATGTGGCCCTGTTCCTTATTTTCCAAATTTGTATCAACTTTTTGCTGCAAGCATTCCATTTGTTGAGCACCTTGATACCATGGCCTTTCTTTTATTTTTATTTTATTTTATGTCAATTTTGTTCATCTTTTTGGATATTGAAAACATGGATGCTGGCAGGAGTTTTTACAACACAGCACATGCATCCAGGGATTGAGTGAATGGCTGTTGCCTTTCTTCCCATCAACCAATTCTAAAAATGCTTTATTTCAATCTGGCATTAGTGCCAAAATGTAACGTCTTCATTTTCCTCTCTAGGTTCTAATAACAAAGCATGGTCTGTTGCCCGACGGCACTTTCTTCGATCCAAGAAGTAAACAAAAGTTTTCCTATGATCATCTTAGAAAGGTAAGAGCAATAAATTTTTATGCTAATGATCATTGATAATTTTATCTTCAAAATTGAGTATATATTTTATCAAGCACTGGCTTTGTTTTGAATACTATCTTTGTTTTAGTGCAACGATTTTAATCACAGTTTCCCCATTTTCAAACTCAAGGGTTTCATTAAAGGGCCACTCCAGTCCAAGATTTTTATTTCAGAACACGATGTAATCAGACCTCCTGAAAATCTCTAACCGTTTTGTAGTTATTAGCGTTTGTAAATTGGTCATTGAGTTGAATTGTTTTTCAACCGTTTTATCGGAGCGCTTCAGATTGACGCCACAAACATTGTTGCCCTTGGTATGTTCACGGCAACGAGAACCTAGCGAAATGGCAGACAAGTGTCTAGCAAGCAGCAGCATGCTTGTTAGAAGGCCAGACATTTATCTATATAAAGAGACAAGTATCGTCGAACAGTCTTGATACTGGGAATTAAAGCTGTGTATGAATTGATACAACATATTCGTTAGGATAAAGAGCTTCATATTAACATGACTTATTGGAATAAACCAGGACAATCTAGGACATGAACAAGAAAGTATACAAACTTTCAAGGCAAGCCTTAAAAACCTACCATTAGTTATGAGTCAAATAATTTTTTTTAAAATTATAAATATTTTCTTATGCAAACAAAAAAGGAATTTGAGATTATATTAACATTTCAACTTTTTCATTATAGTTTGGTACAGATATTTTTTGTATTAAATCTTTAAGCTATTACAGGGGCCTTGTCAGCTCCTTTAAGCTTTCAGAATTTTAACCTGCTATATTAATGAATAATAAAATAATGTATGTTTGTATTTGAATACTTAGCTAAATTGAATTATGTATTTAAATATCAAAATAATCAGGCCAGTGAACTAGCAGTGAACTACTAGTTTTAAGTAATAGCTGGAGATTTGCAAACGTTATATAAATATATAACCAAAAAAACTATAAAATTTTGATCATTTTAAAAAGGTCTCCTTTGTAAAAGTTTTAATACAAAAGCAGAACAATGTGTTGAGGTTTTTGTGGTAACTCTTGCATGGAAGAGAGGGGCAAGTTATGCAAGATCCTTTCTGCTGGTCCATAAAAGAGTTTGTTACCTTTTTTATGCCTAGAATAAAAATATTGACAAGAATAAATACTAACATACCAATGAAATTTACTTTAAAGTCATATTGTAACATAAATGATCAAAGAAATCATTATTTTGGACACTCAGGGGCATTCAGAGTATAGATCAGAGAGAAATTAATTGAAAGGGCAACCCTTTTTACTATAGCAGGTAGCATCTAAGGATATTAATTTGAAGTAACAAAGATAAATTTAAATGATATAGGCCTTGATTATATGAATCAATCAATGCTAGAATAGCAAAGGTATATTTAACAAATATGAACAATTCTGCCTTTAAAACAATAGAATGAGGATATGACACATCTGCTTCCAAAACCAAGGGTATAAATTTCATGTTTCTCTTTGTGGTAGTAAATCTTTTGCCATTGTTATCGATCTGGCAAAATGTTGAAATTGTGCATCAATAATATGATGAAATAGGCAGAGCTCAAAAATTGAAGGGGAAACATGGTAGAATATGAAAACAAAGGGTTCAAGAGCCAAACCCTGGAAAATTTTACACATCTTCACCTCGGCCAGGGGTGTAGTACACAGATCATTGGAAGGGATGTAGTGGTAGGAGGCTACAAAAAAGTAGCAAACCTCTACTTTTGGTACTGTTTTATGTGACATTTTGCTTGAGAGCCCCTGTTGTACTTTTCACAGTACCACTACTCTGACCATTTGGGGGACAGTTCACTAGACTGGCTGTTAGAAATCTTGCATTTAGAGGCAGAAATATTTCTCAAAGACCGGCAACTTACGTTGCTTAGAAGGTGCGTGTCACATCTTCCCCAAACCCCCTCCAAACCTCTACACCCTGCAGTTTCGCCAAAAGTTCAAAACTGTAAAATGATAAGGATGAATTGTGACTTACGGGAAAGTTTCCGCCTTGTGAATGGCGTTCTTCTTCTATTGCGGTGAGACATCAATTATTATTCAGCTCCCTGGAAATCCCTGAGATGAGACGACGATAAGAAAAGCCTTTGGACAGAAATCCATTCACATCTGAAAATTCGTGAAGCATTCGATTTTAAAAAGGTTGCTGCGTTGCCAAGATGAGGATTTGCGTTCAAATTGAAGTATCCATCTTTGATTTGTCGTATTTCTAATCCATGCTGGCAATCGCAATTAAGGAAAATAAATAAAACGACAACCGAGATTCCGACATGAATCGTCTCTTCCGAGCCTCTACCGAGTCGTGCAAATTTCAGTGCGAACGTACAACAATAGCCTCGAATGTTGAAACAATAGCCCTTTCACACGTCACAAATTACTTTTTCCGAAAAAATTTTGTCGTATTTGTACGGTGATTCTCAACTTTAAGCGTCTATATCTGGAAAACAAGTTAAACTTTTCCAGAAAAAAAAATTCACGCTAGCTTCTTTTTCTCGAATAACTACCAATTTACGCAAAAATCTCAGAAATTTTTTTTGGGCCGGAGTGGCCCTTTAAGTAATTACAACATTTTCTCCTAGATTTCCTAAGTTATGTTATCCTTATGAAAATAAAGTTCGCTAATTGCAGCCTCTCTGTACCATAGAAGTAAACTGAAGGCATAAACTAAATGAATCTTTGTTTGCAAGGTATATAAGAAGAACGTACAATTCAAGCATAGTTAATTCTTGATCACTGAAATTCAACAGGAGTCGAAAAATGTTGAGCCGTATGAAGTTGAAGGCAAAGCTGAATCGTGGAGATCTGCTGCAGAGTCTGAAATTCTTTCTTATGTCAAGAACCATTACCCTCATGGCATTTGTACGGTTAGTAATGCTTGTTGCTAGACATCTGCTTCCTTCAAGGTTTTTTGCACGTATCAAAACATTTTTTCAAAGGATTCTTTCAAAATTCTCTCGTTAAAAAGTTTGATGGTGAGTTTATTTGTGGGAATGTTTGTTTTTGAGTACTTGTGTTAAGAAAATTTCTCCCTGTCAAATCGTGAGGTTTTTTTTATTCCTAAGGTGTATGGCAAAGATACAGATGATGGTATCACATTGACCATTTGTATAGAGGATCACCAGTTCCAGCCAAAAAACTTCTGGTAAGATTTTTGATTTGGATGCACTCTTTCCTTATCAAAACGTAATTGCTGATTATCTGCTGACATAGTTTTCGAAATGTGCCTCCTGAGTTGGTATAATTGATTCTATACTACTGGAGAGAACGGGAGGCATAATTTAGCTTTTAGTTCAATCTATTTGTACTCAGTTTTAAATTGAAGTAACCGTAAAGTCAAATCAAACTTATTTCTTCAGTCTTTGTCGAGATCTTTTTACTTTTGCCAACATTAAATAATTTTGCAAAATGCCAGTATGTATTTAGTTGGTTTTCTTTGTGTGGCTCCATAAACAACTTGGCAATCACAAGAATGGGGAAAAATTGGTAGTTGGTGAATGATCCTTTTAAAGTTGCTCATCCAGGACTTTTACTCAGCTTTTTAGCATATTTTTTAATTCTGTCCTGTGTGTATTAATTTATATTAGTTAATGGAGCAACTATTAGAAAACAGAAACTTGAAAATAAGAAATAAAAGCAAAGTTCATGTAATAAATATTAGCAAGAAGGAACTGATGGGTGGTGCAGCGATCGGGAGATGAGGCATGTCGCGGAAAGAGAAAGCCTAAAAATTGTCTTGTCCCACCTGAATATATCAATAAGTATTCGGTTTGATTCATTTGGCCTTCTACAGGAACGGGCGCTGGCGAGCCGAGTGGACTGTAACTGTGAAGCCTAATGCTGCATCCGAATTGAAAGGTCTTATTCGTGTGCAGGTTGGTTCTAACAAGTTCATTTATCACGTTAAAACTGACTTTGATGTCATTGTTGCATCTTGGATATTGCTTGTGTTTTCATACAGCATATTAGGCATTATATAAGCATATTGTAAAGCGTCTCCAAATATTTCTAGATAAACCGTTTGAGCATTTTAAGTCTTTTTAATATAAAGTGAAATGTAATTGTAATTTTTTTTGTACACTGTTTGTAAGATTGAATCTTTTCTTGTGAGTATCAAAAAGAGAGATGACAAAGTTAACCGATAATTCTATCTGATTTTCCTTTGTTTTAACTGCTCGGGATTTTTATTTTGACTTTGGCAATGTGCTAAATCAATATCGCATATGATATTTCCCACTCTCTTAACAAAGTTTTCTTACTCATTCAGGTGCAAAATATTCCTTGGACATAAAATCAGAAAAAATGTCTTTGATTAGTGTTGCAAATTCACAAGTATATAAAAAATATTTCAAATGACCTTCGATGGAATTTGATACAAATTGATTGACCAACTCGATAAAGCGGAGCTTGCTGTTAAGTCTATCTCAATTCCTAGATATTCTTATACCGCTATTGTTATTTTTTAAAATTGTTCGGTTTGATCATTCACTTGCTAATTTTGCGCGTGCATTGCCGCTTAGTGTGAAATCTGCAAAAACTCGCTAAAATGTGAGAATTATTCTGTTGTCAGGTTCACTACTACGAGGATGGAAACGTGCAGCTCGTGTCTCATAAGGAGGTCACTAAAGAACTCAAAACAACGGTAGGCAACCTCTTATAAGATTTCAACAATATTGTACTTTGCAAAGCAGGTCTTTTTTAAATACTTAAACTGGTGGACCATTATCCTCTTATATTCTTTGCCTGTTGAAAGACCGAAGGCTGGACCACTAAAAATAATCACAATATGTTTTTGAGCAAAAAAACTCTTTAAAAGACTCCGTTTACCCAACATATTTTGCCAAAGCACAGAACATAAAGACCAACAAGTAAATTGAATCAAGGATCAACATCCTTTCAAGTAAACACTACTCCCAGGGCTTGTTCATTCGAAGGGGGCGCTCATTAATTTTCTTGGGGATGCTCCATCGATGAAGGGCGCTAAATCGGCCTTTGCTTCCAGTGCATTTCATAGTTTTCTCTCACGTAGGATCCTTCAGCTACAGCAAAAGAGCTCAGAAAACTTATCGAAAGCGCAGAGAGCGAATATCAGGTAAGCATTTATCTAGAAATATATATATGCAACTGGGAAAAATGAATTGCGGGCAATTGTCTTTTCCCCCTTATTTTAGCTCTCAATTCGCGTCATAAATCTGGTCGTTGTTAAATTCAAAATGCATCCATGTGAAGACGACTTCTAGCCTAAAGTCTAATTAAGGTCTACTAGCATTATTTTTAAGTCTGTCTGTCTGTCTGTCTGTCTGTCTGTCTGTCTGTCTGTCTGTCTGTCTGTCTGTCTGTCTGTCTGTCTGTCTGTCTGTCTGTCTGTCTGTCTGTCGGTCGGTCGGTCGGTCGGTCGGTCGGTCAGTCAGTAAGTCGGTCGGTCGGTCGGTCGGTCGGTCGGTCAGTCAGTCAGTCAGTCAGTCAGTAAGTCAGTCAGTCAGTCAGTCAGTCAGTCAGTCAGTCAGTCAGTCAGTCAGTCAGTCAGTCAGTCAGTCAGTCAGTCAGTCAGTCAGTCAGTCAGTCAGTCAGTCAGTCAGTCAGTCAGTTAGTCAGTCAGTCAGTCAGTCAGTCAGTCAGTCAGTCAGTCAGTCAGTCAGTCAGTCAGTCAGTCAGTCAGTCAGTCAGTCAGTCAGTTAGTCAGTCAGTCAGTCAGTCAGTCAGTCAGTCAGTCAGGCCTGCTGCCTTCTTCCTGCTGTAACTACTTTGTTTTTGTGTTTTCTTTTCTCAGAAAGCCATCGCTGAGAATTATGGTGTTATGTCAGAAACTACTTTCAAGGCCCTGCGAAGGGTGTTGCCGTTGACACGAACGAGAATCGACTGGAATAAAATTGTTAGCTATAGAATTGGACAAGAACTTGGTGAAATATAGCACATCCAGACCGGAATTTTGTTGCAGATATCTATTGGCTAGTTGATTATTCTTTCAGTGACTTGATTTGATTCGCAGGATTTTGATGGGACTATTTTTATATACATCAATTCATCGGGATTTCCATAGCAACGTGCGTCGCGTACCTTTCCCTAACCATCAATTTGTTAATGTAACATTTGTTGTGTTGCTTTGTAATTATCATTAGATCTATTCAGTTTCGTGGTAATTTTCCTTTGCTGTCTTTCTACTCATCACAATGGTCATCTATGGTGATAAACACGCCACATAATCCTTGCAATTGGCCATTGTCCTTCCTAAAGCAAAATAATAATCATTGAGTGCTAAAAGTTGGAGTTCATTAGAATCAAGAAAGGCAGTCCCAATAGAATTAAAAAGCAAAAGAAAAGTTTGTCTTTTTGATAACACAGTGAAAATTTTGAGCGTTATCTACTCCCAAAGGCCCTAAAAAAGAGCAACAGCATCTAAAGTGTCGTATTATAATGCAACGTTATATATTTACAAAATTTAAATTTTAAACCGAAATCCATGGAGATACGCACTTTCCTTTCTTATAAGCAAAGAAACGTCACTTTACATGCTTTCTTTTTAATGTCTCGAATCTGACTGTTAGAAAACACTAAATATAAAACTTTCTTGACGAGACTTGGTCCAGGCAAACAACAAAAATTCATCAAGAAACGGCATGGCTCCCTCATATTATTCAATGCTGATATACCCAAGGGGCAAATCACTTCAAAAAAGTATACAAATATATATATAATATATATAAATGTATATCTAAAAAATAATGTTTGTTGCATGTATGCATTATTTTCTATTTCAGATTAGGACTGCCTATTTCAAAATTCAAATCTTATCAAGTTTTCTTTTTGGAAAGTGAATACAGTGTGATCCCGATTAAACCAAACCCCGGATACAACTAACTTCCCGGTATAACTAACTAAATGTCTAGTCCCTTGGATTCTGCCTAAAAAACTCCTTACAAATTCTCTCGGTATAATGAGCCCTGGATACAACGAACTTTTGATATTGCGAACCAAATTTTGGGTACCTTCCCCATAATTACCCTCAATATAACGAACTTTTCATAATTTTTCCGTCTGTTATTTTTATCCATTTATTTTCGATGTTCATTTATCACTTTCTCTTGGGGGAAATCATTATTGTGATGGGCAAAAAATGCTGATGATTCATTTCAAGCACTGGCTGATAAGGCTCAGAGCACAGGATGAAAGTCTGATTGCGCCAGGAATCACTGCGAATGAGTACATTGACACTAATGAATGAGTGCCTTCTTACATATGAGACATTGGCAATGAGTGACGACGAAATTTTATTGAGAGACCCAGATGGAGAAGCAGAAGAAGACAAGTAGAATGTGAAGAATCGAAGACGTCAATATAACGCCATCTAGAAGTGAAGTGATAACAGCTTTGCCAATCTCTTGGTCTCAAATGATAAGAGGAACATTAAGATTTTAATTTTTAACAAACTAACTGGCAGTATTATTTGAATTCAGCTTGGTTTTTGGAGCTGAATACGCACAGGTGTTGGAGACAGCCTAAACATGCATACCGAATGATTTTCAAGGCGTGTACTGCGAAATGACCTAAAAAACGTTTTCTCTCGGTTTGGCGACCTCCCAATATAACGAACTATTTTCTGGTTCTCTTTAGAGTTCGTTATATGGGGATTCCACTGTAATTTACTTGTGTATAATCACACGAGACACAAACAATCAGTAACAAAAATACACGTGAAAGAAGCAACATACTTGCCTAAATATTGAGAAATTTACTAGATGTTTGATTGAATGGAAGTCCTTTTGATTTACCAAGACATCTTTTGCGCTCTAGAGAACCAGTTATATTGTCAAATTTGTAGTTTTTTGTATATTGAGAAATTTAAGATGACTTAAGTTAAAGTATATGATTATAACTTGGTCTACGATTATAACTTTGAGAGCCTACATATAGTAATTTAAAACCTCTGTCAGTAGAAAGCAAGAACTGAATGAAGTTAGAAACAAATCTTCAAACTTCTTTCCATTCTTTCGATGAATATAATGCTTGTTGTAATGCACTCAAGTCTGCTAGTTGAGCCATATTTCCTCTTCTCTATTCGGTTGCCAGTTCAAGATCTAGTTTAAGCAAGTTTTTGTCTGCCTTTCAAAGCCTTGGTTGCAGATCTATGGTACAGATGCAAATGCTGTTGATTTTATCCTACAAAAAATAACTTGTATTTCGTTTGCTATAAATTTCAAGGTACCTTTTTATGTTGACTTTCCTATTCTTTGAATCGGTAAAAAAAACTAGATGAAACCTTTTCCAATATCTGACTTAACTTCAGCATATTCTTGTGTATTTGATTTCTATCTTGGTTGTGGTGGGACCAAATGTGATGGGATCATTCCAACCTGACAGAGACATTAAGTATTTTACGTTTGAATCTAGCAACTTTAATGTAGCCTATACCTTTGAGAGGCAAAACATCATTTTAGTTGTATTTGAAACACTTTTCTCCGCTGGTGATCACAAGCTTGACATATTAAAAATGATTATGAGATGAAATGATAAAGATGTTAGAAACCAAGAGTAGCTTAAATCCATCCTTATCCATCGAAAGAGCAGTCCAGTGGGTGCCTTTTGCAGATAGGATTGTTTTGTTTTCCAACAACAAACTAATACACAAAATTTAATGATAATATTATATCACTAAGACCTTTATCTATGTGCCCACTCCCTTTCCCTAAGGACTTGAAAGGTCCAACCCCTATTTTTATCAAAGGTCACTGATTAAAGCACTATCTAATGAGTGGGGGGGAGGGAGGGGGGGCGATGCAGCCCGGTTCATACCTAGTACAAAATTCAAATAATGAGTTATAAATCTATAATGTTACTTAAAAATGCTATTTTAAAATCAATCAAAACTTATTAAAAGAGTCCCACAAGGCAAATGGTTAGATGTGGCCATGAACAATAAAACGGAATAACTGAACTGCAGAACTTTTTAATACTTTTGAATGTTTTTATGCACAGTTTTTTTTGTCTGAAAATTTAAAAAAGAATATTTACCCGACAATGCTCAATTTTGCTGACTAAAACGGAAATGCACCAGCAACTAGCATTTAAATGTCCTGCTAGAATATCTTTCATCATCTGATTTTCACAGATGCATAGGACATAAATACTAGAATTTTAAAATATTTTTTCTTCTTGAGGAAAGGACGATGTGTTTCACTGAAATTATTATTATACTTCATTTTAAATTAAAATTTAATGCAAAATGTATGCATCATATGGTTGGCATGTAGACGGCCTCGAGGTGAGAACTGACGTCATTAGTCTCGGATCGAATTGCGGTAACGTGTACTGGTTGTTTTGAAGGACTCGTGTCTGTAATGGTCGCTATTATTTTCAGAATTGTAAGTCCGTAGTCGTCGGTGGAGTACATTGGTGAACCTCTGCAAAAATGATTACTGGTTTGCTTCATCATTCAATATTACTTTCAATTTTCACGACTATCACTATTTTAAATGGATGTTCATCAAATGAAGCCGGTAGAGGACAAAACATTCTCAAAAGAATCGACTTTAGCAAGTCAGGTATACATTCTCATCTATTAAATTTTGTTCGAAAGCATCAAAAATAACCGAGTTTAAAAAAATTATAGGTGTATTTACATAACTTTAATCAAAGCTTGAAAAGTATTTTTTATAGAATTAAAGCAGCGTTAATAATAGAAAGAAAAAGAAAACGGAAAAGAAATAACAGAGAGGCAGGAAGGAGATATTTGATTTTTTTGGGTAGTTTACTTGGACGTTATTTTTAGCGAAAAATGTAAGATATTTTGTCTTTGTATGCCATTTTTGAAGACATTGAAGTTTTTTTGCCCATAGATTCAGGTAGATTTAGCGGCTTATTGAAAAGAATAAGGAAAAATGCCCAAGTTTGCCCAAATCTCACTGGCAAACCAAAGAGGCATCAGGTATGATTGAAGTCTTTTGTTTCTGTTTGATTTGTTGATGGCTATGAAATACCAAATTATTTTCTCAAAAAGCCAATTGTGTGATTCCTCATGCTCATGCAAAGTTTGTAGTAAACATTGTTATGCTTTTATGGCACAGTTTCCAAATTCACAAGAAGCTGAGCTTTTTTAACAAAACATGTTCAAAAGAGCCTTCTAAATCTTTTCCATTTGAAAGGACAATGAATTACTGAAACAACATTTGTTGTAACACAATTACACCAGCTTTCTGGATGTACCTTTCACTATCATATTTATTATAGTTTATTTGTTTCAAAGTATGTAAAAATCATGTATAATTAAAGTATCAAGACATTATGCAAATTGAGTCTTTCTCTCCAGTCTATGGGGTGCTCTCTCTCCATTAGCTTTTTGACTACTGAGATAGCTCTTCCGTAAGAAATCCCCTCCACACAATTTATTTTATTTTATTTGTTTCCTTGAATGATTACGGTAAGAATTTTACTTATTGATTTTTCTGTAACATAGTCTTATTTTTTGTAGTTTAACAATTTATTTGTTGAATTTTTGTGATCAATTGTATATAGTAAAATTTGAAAAATTAAACTGAACTTAACTGAACTGAATTGAAGTTTCAATTACTTCCCAGTTCTTTCTAGGAGAATTTTGATCAAATTATAGTTACTACTTTGGTTTTAAGTGCAGTTTCATTAAGACAGCATGAGTGCACTTTGTGGAAAGAATAAGTGAATGTTGTCTATAATATATAGAAAAAAGTTCTGTCTAATTTGCACATATTGGAATTTCTTAAAGAAGGAGCTCCCCTAGTAGTTGGAAAACTATGAGAGGAGAGCACCATCTTGGTAAAGAACATTTTTGAATACAGAGCATAAATCTTTGACAGTTCTTAACAAGACATTTTTTAGTGAATAATTACAAGGAATCTAGAATATATTTCTAAAAATTCTTTTTAGATGTTCATTTAGAAGGAGAATTTGATCTAAATAATATGTTCAAAGAATTTGTAAAGTTTTTCCTTGGAGTATATTACCTGTTTGACATAATGCATTTTTTAAATTTAAGAGAGAATGATGTCATTAAATATTTCCTGTTAATAAAAATATGCAAATAAGTGCAGTGGATGGCGGCCAGAATGCATATCAAAGCAATTTTGTAGCATTTTGTCCTGATTGTGTTCGATATCTGCTTCTACAGCTATTCACTTTTATGTTTCATTCTTCAAAATTTAGATTTCATAATGAAAATCTCAATAATAAAGATCTTGATGACTTTCAGTAGAAGTTTGAATTAATACTAGCTATAGTTCTTTCAGGAAAATAAGAGAATCAATTTGGTACAGCAATGAATGATACATTAATTCAACTATCCATTCCATGTTTTTTTATTTTTCCAATAAAAATGTTTATATATTTATTTTTACATTATTAAATCTAGCTTTGAATTTTTTGGCCTAATTTTGAAAGGTTTCTTGCTTTGATTGAAATTTGTGCCTGATCAGAAAATCAGTTGGGCATTGTTCGTTTGTTGCAATCAGTAGATTTACCTGGTTCTATGTATGTCTGTCACTGCAAAAAGCTGAGACTATTTGTTTGTTTTGTAGCATTTCCTGAACAAGGATGCCAATACCAATATAAAGCTATTTTGGATAGGGGAACAATTTAAGGTAAGCAAAACTGTCTTATGATTACTTTTAGTAACATTGACCCATTTCATAAATTCAATATTCCAGTTTCAAGTACAGATCCTATGTAAATCTTCAAAGAATTACATTTAATGTTTTTATTACAGGTTAGATACCAAGGTCACCTCTTACCTACTTACAACAATACCAGATAAAATAAGGTTTTGTCTTGAAAATACTAATTATCTACAAACAAGTTAAGAAAGGTGAAATCAAGAAAGGTAATTAAAATTGTTAAAAGCAAAAATGAATGCCAATTAAAAGGATCTGCTTATTAAAAATGCAGGTAACTTTTGGGTTTAAAACATTTTGCAATTAATCAAGACAACAATTTCAAGAATATTGTCTTGCATATTATCATGACACTCTATGACTTCTCCGAATAGTCTTACTGGACAAACCCTTCCACAAACCTAATTTCTTGAAAAAGTCAACACCTGGTCTTCATCTGCTTCTCTTACCAAGTGATTGCTCAACATCCCAACCCCATTTCCATATTACCCATATAAAAAACTCTAACTGCCTCTTTCTTATTCTTTGAAGGAAACTTCTTTCCTTCCGGCACTTTGAAGGACTTGTTTGTTGCTGACATGTTCTCTCCTTGATGTTTTTAGCATCCTTCTGATTAATCATATTTCCACAGCCTGCAGTCTTCCTGCCTTTGCAGTGGAATTATTCAAGCTCTCTCTACCCTGGCTCAGTAAAGGAAAGATGTAGCATTATAGAAATCTTAATTTAGTTTCTGATTTCCTTTCACTTAATTTGAAAACGTTGCACATTTTCTGAAACGAATCCTTTGCTATGTCAATTTATTTTCCACTACATTAACAGTGTCTATAGTTTCTCTTCTGAGGTTGCGATGATAACTGTACTATCAGCATATCTCATACTTTTGAAGTTCCTTTCTCCAACAGTAATTCCTTCAAATTCATTGATTTTTCTTAAAATTATTTTTTCCTATAATTTAAAATGTTTAAACTACAACTAAAACTACTTAAATACATGCCACTTACAATGGTGAAAGACACAAGGTCATCTAGTCTCCATTATGAGTGACAAACTATGAAAAAACTCTACACACTAATTTTTAACATAAACTACATGTTTCAGAGGTAGATAAAGAAATAAGATGAAAAGGAGTTGCTGCTGTTGTGTTTTTCAATTGAAAGAATCTCTTAGTGTTTTTGATGAATTGAAGTGTAGCCTCCATAACAAGTCTATTGGCAAGAACATTTAATTCGGTTAAAGTGTTACTTCACAAAATTCCATAAAGTAAAATCATTCCACTATACATATTAAACAGATCGGGAGAGAATATCTACTCTTGCCTTAGTTAGACCTCTTTCGATCGTGGTGTACTTGTGGTGGTCATTTCCATTTCTGATACACGCAGACTGCTCCCAGTAGAAGTCCAAAATACTCACAGATCTTTCAATTCTAGGTCGAGTTGTTCCAATAGATCAAATAGTTCACGTTTCACCTTATCGACCGCTCTTTTTTCACCTTCCATTTACAACTTTTTTCTTTCATCGCCCATTCCATCACACTCCGTGGAACTCGGTTTAGATCCACAAAACACATGTGATCCACAACTTTTTTCCTTTTATGATATTCCTTTGGCATAAAACCAGATTGCATCATATTTAAAATTAATATTCTTCTTATCCTTGCTTCCAGC
>NW_027019809.1:32072-77426 GCF_013076305.1 Rhopilema esculentum | reverse complement strand
GATCAATGGAATGATTCACGTAAAGAACAATATTTAGAATACAACTAAATCAAGACCTTCATGGACCAAGGTGACAACATTAAAATTCTTACGTTATTTCTTCTCTCTGGACGTTAATTCTTCTCTCTGATTAATAATTCGTGGTTGTTTATGTCATTATATTCGCTGATGTTTATATTTTATCTTGCATATAAATTCGAATAAGAAATTATACAGTCCTCTGACTTTGATATAGAATTTGATCTTCAAGACGAATGAACCTATATGGTAATTCTAACCTGCCAAGTAAATAGATCTTAACTATTTACATCTTAGTAGTGATTCCTGGCAGGTAAATCTCTAAATCGTTTTCATAAAATGTTTAAGTAACCTCTCTGTATGATCAGGCACACTCTGACAGAGCTTCATCATAACTTCAATCACAAGCTGTTATCATTTCCGCGCAAACCTCAGAGGGTCCGACTGTCTTCCTTGCCTTTATCTTTCTCATTGCTGTTATTATTTTCTCTCTTGTAACACGTTCAGCTCGTCCCTCTACTGTGTTGGCATCAATTATTTGGTCGCATTCCTTCTCTTCATTCATGATACTCTCCATTTGCACCTTTCGTATGTTCCCCCTATCCTTTTCTATCACGCTAATTTTCTATCACTCCTTCTGATAAATCTTCCACCATTGACATCTCTTGCTTCCTTTTTCACGAGTCTTGTCATCTTAAAGATGATGTTCGGATTCTTGTCTAATTCATTCATCTATTCCTCAGCGTCCCTTTTCATAGATCTTGCAACCACCTTCTTTGCCTTCATTGTCTTGTTGTCTTCAGATCTATTTTTACACATCTCTCTATATGTAACCTTCTTTCTTCCAATCACCTTGTTCACCTTCCTCTTTCCACCACCGTGTGTTGCTTCTACCCTGTCTTCCTTTTATTTTACCACATACCTCCTCATAAAGCCTGCATTCCTTCTATTTCAATTCTCTCTCGAAACCTGCTTCCTTATTTTTCGGCTTCCATACTTTCTTCTTCAGGTTTCTTTCTTCTCATAAACTTTTTCAATTCCTTGTCAAAGTCTCCAACAATTAGTCTATATTGCAGCTCATATGGAATTGCTTTTACATATTGGTCGTCTTGATCGTGGCACATATCCACGTGCCATCCTGACTATTTTTTTCCTAAAAGTAATAACTTTTGCCATCACTATGTCACTCCTCTTGCACCTTAACTACGTTTAACAGAGTTGTTCCTTAACTAGAATTCTTGTTCCCCCAACTCCGTCTTCCTTTTATATCATTAGTTTATGAGTTGAGCTCCTTTTTCTCTCCATCTCACCTTCTGTAAAGAGCGCACATTCACTCGTCTTTCTATCTGTTGTTGGCATTTTTCAGTTCCTTTTCTATGTTTAGACTTTGAAAGCCCGGTGATTTTTCCCACCCCCTGTCCATCTAAGGGCTGCCAGGGACTGGGGGACAATGGTTGAGCTTAAGATTTTGTTGGAGCAGTGAATGACGGAGTGCATTCCCTTGCTAACCTCAGCGGTGTTTCCATAGAGACACGATCTCTAACTAGCTGGCCATTGACTCAAGCGAGTTAATCCGCCCTTTGCAAAGTTTTGTTTTCAGTCCCAGTGGGTGGCTAGCCACCTTTCTCCATCGGTGCAAGACGTCACATTTCCCATTGTTTTAGAACAAAAGACCATTGTCCTCTAAAGTATTGGGGTCACCCACCTCGCCCCCCCCCCTAAGTGTCCTCTGCCACTACTTCTGAGGTGTTTCTTCAAACTGGTGTTGGCGAAGACCGGTTCATTTTCTCTGCACCATTGTCTCCAACGTTTTCTTCTGTTATTCTTTATTCCAAATATTCATACAACGTCTTTAACGTCTCATTGCCAACTTTTGCATTCTTGTCACCCATGACGATGATTATTTCCTGAGATCTAACATTGCCACTTTGATATGCTTATGAAAACCTGTTTATAAATGGTAATTATCAGACTGAATCGATATGCTTAAATGTATTTATTTAAAAATTTTTACACCCGAAACATTCGATGCAATTTTTTCTCCTGGTCTTTCAGCTCCAAACAAGACATAAACAGCCTTTTCTTTTTGGAAAGTTCTTTATCTAATTTCATGGTTAGCTTCAGATGTGTCTTTATCAATAGGATTTTGGAATCGTTGAATTGTCTTGATAAGAGTCTTGTCATGAAATCATGTAAGAACCGTGTGTTGCATTTGAAAAGTGATGGTATTAAAGACCATTTAATACACTGTTTAAGGGTGACTCGTTTATCAATGAATGCAGAAATTCTGAACAATAACCCATTTGTAACTGGGCCAAATGATTTAGACGGAGGAGCAAACAATAAGAGTAAGTTGCTCGATTCAAGTGATGATGAGGATTATTATGTGAATATTGAAGAAGTTTAGATATTGTTTCTGGAATAGATTATAAACGTTCTGCTTTTAAGAGCAAAATTTTATTTTTATTGGAAACGCCCCTCTCTAATAAATTATAAAGTATATGATATAGGTATATTTTAGGGCTTTTATTCGCATTTTTGTATATTTTTGCTAACTAAAAAGGGAGTTGCAAGCTGTATTGATTCCAAAATTGGCAAGGTCAAATGAGCAGCAATACGTTTGGTGTCGTTACAGATTTTAAAAATGATTTAAAGAGATTTGGAAAGACAGGATTAGAGATAAAAAGAAAGATAGAAAGCTAAGCGGATAGGTTTTTCGATTTGCTTCTAGGCAACTATCAAATTTACGTTTGATATGCTGTATCAAAAACGAAATTGGCAGTAGTCAGTGGTGTCTTTTTGAATAGTACATCTCATAGAAACCTCTTACTGAACACCTACAAGCTCTGTAGGTAAATCAGTGACTAAAACCTAATCAACAATGACAAATTGTGGCTCTCTTTACTTATTTTTTTGGAATGAGCTTTTGCAGAACGTATTTCATATAATACAGTGTAAAAGAGAAAGGATAAACTTTTTATTATAGAAAATAAGGCTGCTTTACATTGTTTTATAAGACCAAGTAGAGCATTGATCGTGTTGCAGAGTTCTTATTTGGACAAGTGTGAACAAATTCATTTTTTGAAGACTGAGAATAGAGCGAGATAAAAATAGGGCAAAGGGAATATGTGTGTGGACAAATTAGAGCACTTTGTATCTTTTTTGAGATAACAAGGGAGCACTGCAAATAAGCTAGTTCTCAATTAAGTTCTCTAAGACTTTTTGAGACTTTGTTATGACCTCATAAAATTATTTTCGATGAAAGGCCTGCAATAGTTCCATCATTGTTATTAAAAAAGTGATCAGAAGGTATTTGATATATGTTCAGCAGTGAACGAACTTGGAGGCATAAGAATGATTGTTGCTTTGATGAGTGATGTCTAGCATAGATTTAAGACGATTTTTACTGGGCCAGTTTGTATCTAATCACGGGGCAAGTTTATTGGTATCCAGGTTTCAAAGGTTTTTGCCATTTTTTTTCTGTTGGCAAGATGTTATAGACCTTCAAACGCCATTTTGATTTTTTGTAGACACAACTACTTCTTACAACATTCCAGATGAGGATTTTTGTTTTTCGTGTTAGGAAGCAATCAAAGTTGTACATAAGGTGAGTTTGATTTTTGAAAGCAAATGTGAAGTAAAGTTAACTATTTTATTAATTTTTATTTATCGCTGATTTTGAACACAGATTTATTTTGTGACAAGCATATTTTCCCTCGTCTTAGGACAATCATATGACAATGCTGCTAATATGTCCGAGAAATTTTTTAGGGTGCTAACAAAAATTAAAGAAATTAGCAAATGTGCACCCTTCGCCTCATGTGCCCCTCATTTGCTCAATTTGATTGGTATCAAAGCAGCTGAAAGCTGCCTCCAAGTTGTTGCATTATTGTCACTGGTATCCATACCTCTTTTTTTCCATTTTTATTCATTTCTTTTTTCAAGGCTTTTTTCAAGGCTCTTGCTTGGAAAGCCTTTTTTCTTCATCTTTTTACAATCAGCATTTTGAGTATTGGAGTGAGACACAGCAAGCGCCAGTTGATACATTATTCGTTTTCAATTTAAAAGGTAGTTCATACTCTTTTTCTTTCTCTGTGAAGTAATGATGATGGGGAAATCTTCAATCCAGTTGGCGGAAAGCTAAAAGATGTTGACATCAGAACAACGTTTGGTGTTGTAAAGAGTGAAAGGAACCCATTGAAAGTATGCATGTGATATGAAAGCCTTCCTAGTGCAATCACTGAAAATGCATTGCATTGCAAGGCAAAAGCTGTCAGTGATAATTCTTGATATGTGTCATTAGTTACACTTGTTATTCAATTGATGTGAGACAGGAATTTTTTAGATTGATAGCAACCTAATTACTTTTTAGAGATATCGAAACTTTTTCTGGACAATTGATGGATTGCAATCCCTTGATATTTTGGAGTAAAGTCGATATTCAATTAATAGCTTGTGCAATAAAAGTGATATCTGGCTACAATTTATATTTTGAAAATGGCTTTGAAAAAAGCAAACATTTCACAACAGATTAACTAAATGTTTTTTTTTCTGACACTCCTCAGAGCATAAAACGTCAGAATAAGGGACCGAAAGAACACGATGAAAAATATATACCCAGTTGTGGATCGAAAGAGTAAAATATATATACCCAGTCTTCTTGATAGCCGTTGTCCAGAAAGCTCGTTTTAAGATTGGGGGGATAGGATAAAACAACATGCTCCTTCCAACATAAGAAACAAAACTGCCCCTCAAATAGAACAGCCTCCTCGATCTTGTAGGTCTAGAAACACTGTGATTCTGCCATCGGTCAACATCTTTTAGACAACCCAGATTGTGCAAAACTCTATAATGACGACAAGTTTCGGATAATTGGCAGAGCTCGGTCGTCCTTCCATCTAGCAGTTTTGGAATCGATCTGCATACAAACAAAAAAGCCGCCATTTTGCAGACAGAAGGAGTTCGTTTTCTCTCTTGGACTCCAGTGGTAATTTTTCTTTAGGCACGCGGCACTGATTGGTCAACTATACCGGTCTTGTGCTTGCGTTTTTCTGATTGGCCTCTTTCGATCCACAACTGGGTATATATTTTTCATCGTGTTCTCTCGGTTCTTATTCTGACGTTTTATGCTCTGAGGAGTGTCAGACGAAAAAGCTTTCAGTTAATATGTTGTGAAATGTTTGCTTTTTTCAAAGCCATTTTCAAGTTATGTACCGCCAAAAAACTGTCCAAGTTAAATTTTTTTGCAACTTAATAAGATGGATTGCAACTCAAGAACTTAATTATTGCAACTTAATTATTCTGCATAAATTCGTTTGGTTGTATATATTGCTATGATTCCTGAGTGATTGAAATTTATCTTTTGAAGTAAAGAGCCTCCTTGACCAAAGCTCACGAGGACATCTCTAGTAATACAGAAGTGATAAGTGAGTTACGCTGATTGTAAAATCGTTCCCTATTTCCAATTATAGGTTATTCTTATCGGATTCAGTCGTTCATTGCAATCTTCAACCTTGTACATAAGTGTAGATGGAGCAAAGAAGTGGAACGCTGTCAGCATTCCATTTCGTGTGAGGCAAGATGAGCCTATCATACCTCATCCAAGCAAAGAAGAATGGCTTCTCGCTCTAGAAGATGGACCGTCAATGGCGGTAGGTATTTGGCTCAGCCTTTTCGCTCTTTTATTCATCACCAATTAGTTCCGATCTCTTTTGCAAATCGAGATGGTAGATCGATGAAATTGACAAGACGTGAACAAGCTTTTTTCTTTATTAGTCCGTAGAACGATCATCATATTAAGGAATTTTTATCAAGGCCTGAATTCGAAAAAATCGACCATGGTGAATTGTCTTGAGAAGTATCTCTTCCTGACTGTTAAGATAGCATGATCATCATGATTTTGTAAATTCGACAATATTACTATGATATTGAGGATTCTTTCAAAAGTCAACGGCAGTAAAGCCCATATATATTGTCTCAGGTTCGCAAGTAACTTTATAAGTGTAAGATGAATTATTTTAACTGTGTTCTTCATTACTATTATCTGAGACCCTTTTTCATTTGAACTTCAAGGTGTGGCTCTCTATTGACTTTGGATTCAACTGGATGAAAATGAAGGACCAGGCATATTCTGTAAAATGGTAAGCCTGTTCTTCTCATATCTAGGGCTTTTTCTCAATTTTGTTGCATCTCCTCGTGCCGCATGAATTTTGTTGTTGTTACCCTTCCTTAAATCTGCAACCACAGCATTTTTACCAATCAGTCAATCAAAGTTAATTAATCACCTTCAAAATTCATGTTCAAAATTTACTGAACATAAGCAGAAAGGGCATTTACTGAATATCTTTTAGATATATGGTGTAAATGTTCATGATCTATTTATTTATTTTATTGCTATTTGTTATGTCTTCTCGAGGCTTCTTGTCATTCTTTTCTTTCCATTTCCCAGTCTTTTATGCAATTTTCAGGGGAGCGGTAACTGGACGTGATGCAGATGAGAGAGTTATCTTTGTTACAGTGAAAGAAAGTATGGCAGGTAACTCTGACTGTATCTGGCAGTGTCCAGTTATGCTTTTAAAATACCCTTGTGATTTGTCAGTTCCACACAGTAAGTAGTCAAAATCACTTGAATTAACAGAGCTTTGCCAGGAAACTTTTTCAAACGCATTCATAGTTATTTTGCACATAGAAAAATCGTTATATTAAGAGAATTATACAGTAAATTTTGTATTTTGAATTAAAATTTTGCAGAAGCTTAGCAGATCTTGAAAATATTTGTAAAAGTCTCCCAGGGTAGAAATGAGGTTGAAGAAATGAATATAAGATTTTTTCCAGTTTTTCTAGAGATGAGAAACCATATTTGTATGCGTCAAAATGACGAGGGTGAAGCCCCTAGACTGACATTTCAGAGTCCTTCTGTGCCTTTTTTCATTGCTGTTGACCCAATACCAATAACCTGGTCGAATCTTGTCTCTGAGCTAACAAGAGCTAAAATTTGAATACTTTCGCAAATTAGATTTTTTGCATATGTGCTTTCTTCTTTCCATTTAGGAATATTTGTTGGCCATGAAAGTGCACTTTGGAGGTCAAAAGATCTTGGCAAAAGTTTTTCATGTACGTAAAGTTTTTGAATCAATACACAGGCAGTTGTTCAAAACATGAAAGAACAAATGGGCATAACCCCTTTCAGTAGGACTTTGCATGAATTCGTGTACTTCTCCCTGGCTACATATGCAAGTTACAATCAATGAACTGATTCTTTTCATTTAAAATTTTGCATTTAGTGATGCAATGCACTATTTAGAAAAATAAATTGTTTAATTGAAATAATGTTTAGAATTCAAAGGGCAATGATCTACTTCCCTCCAGCTGCTGTATCTGTTATTATAAATAAAGTTATTATAAATGTTTGACTGTGTAACTTGTACATAAAGCCTGTTCCCGATCTTTATCATGTGGCGCCTTCCATGGATTTAACTCAATTTATCAATGTGAATATTTTTCCAGTACTTCACGATCATGTGTACAGTCTTGGCATTCAGGGAGTCTTTCTATTTATATCAGTGGATTTAGACAAGGTATTTATCAAACCAAATTTACGTTCATTGTTGGTGCATGGAAGAGTCATGAGGGTGATTTTATGAAATATTGTTCATGGGCCACTTGAAAACCAAACATATCTTGGCAGACATTATTTCCACAGATTGTTCTCGTTTGATTGTATATTGCAAATTCTTTTTGTTATATCCTTTTTTGAGAAACTTTTTTGATAAGCTAAAACGAGTGTTGAATTTATCAGTTACTTACTGCTAAAAATCTGTTTAAAAAATACGTCTAGGTTGGAATTGATTTGACGAAAGAGTGAAACTGTTTCTCTTCTTTCGTAGAAGGCTGGATTGCGCGTGATGCATGTTTCCAAAAACAATGGTGATGTTTTCCACAGAGTCCATGTGCCCGAAGTTACTCCTGAAAGGGTAAGTTTTGTTTGTATGTGGTTCATGTCGCGTCAAATACATTAAATTGTCCAAATTCAAACTGATCTTGTTTAAAAGTACATATTTGTATTGCAGGATAATGCGTGATCTTATCTTAAAGGTGTTTTCTAACATGATGAACGTTATTGGCGATGCTTAGCAACAGCTGTGTCTTTTCGTAAAAGAGAATACATGATATAGTTATAGAAATGAATTAAAGATTAGTTATCAGTTCTAAGGCCCCTTTTCCCTGGATTTGTCAAAAAAGCTTCAGCTATGCACAAGTATTCCAACAATTTTGGCAAGGATTGTAGATTAATTACATATAGAGAAAGTTCATTCATAAAGTCAAGTTCAATTTTCGCTCTCTTGTGAGCTAAGAGCAAGATCATAATAGTTTCTGTAAGGCTAGGCCAAATCAAACCACCGCAGCAGACAGTTTGTTATGGCGACAGCTACCTAACTCTGGTTCAAAACATTTGAAATAAACGCTATCATTCCTGGTTGTATTAGGTCTAAAAATTCCTCTTCATGAACTTTTGGTTCGCACATACGTCTTGAACAACACTCGCTTTTGCTCCATTCCATCGCTAACCAGGTGGGCTGTTACTGTGCTGGCTCATTAGGCCATTGTATTTTCATGCTCCCCGAGCATCATCAGCAAAACCTCTTGACGTCACTAGAAGCATGCTTTGTTTTGCCTCTTTTCTGTGTTTTGTCACTTCCCGAGCCTTTTAACAGCACATTCTACCTTCGGAAATAATTTAATTCATCGAAATCAGTGAAAAGTTTCACATTGGTTTCAAACAAAACAGATGTGGTGATTTTTTGACCTCAGAAGCTCTTCAAGGAAATTTACGTGAGTATCAGCCTGAGCAGTCGATTAAGAGATATAGCCGAGTCTCGATATAGCTAACTGGCAAAGCGAATAAAGAATCAGCAAAACTCTAATTGATCACGTCCCTACCACCAGAAAACAAAACATATCTGAGATAGATGTCTTTTAGTTGCCGATTGTTGGTCAATGTCTGGTTTGCCGAGTGCGTAAGATAGGCCCCTAAAGTCTAAAAATCATGATACCAAAGATAATATAAGTTTCAAAGTCTTAGCAAATTTGATAGGGTAGCTTTCCTTTACTTTGTATAACAGGTAGAATGGGAAACCATCTTGAGCCCCTTACCAACGATTTAGACATTATGGCAGCCACATTTCAAAAGACTTTCGAAGGAATCCTGAACATTCACACACTTCTGAGGAGGCAAAAAAGACATGCACCGTGGATCATTTATGAAATTAAAAACGTATGAAAGAAGTAAAAGAATGGAGAGAAAGATGGGATAAACTCTTCAGTTTTGTGACGAGGATACAAGGCTTTGTGTGTGAGAAGGAAGAACCGCAGATAGCCTGTCCGTCGGATTCTGTGAATCTTGCAATGAGTATAAAATAAATACGAAAGATACACAAAAAAATGTGACATCGAAAGAGAACGGATACAAGGCTTTGTGCAAAAAATGCCTAAAGCAATAGACATGCTTTTCAGTCATGAAAATTGTGAATATTTTCTGGGTACAACTGAATGAACCGTATCTGAGAACTGACTCGCTACATGCAGAGCAGCTGAAATACCACCAGTCTATCAGATTTCTTCTTGACCTTATCGCTTCATTAACAGAAACATGAAACATTTCGTCATACCACAGTTGTTGCTTATATCTTCTCTTTTAATGCAAAGGGTTCAGAAGTTGAGCTGAAAATTTAGAGGAACTTCAATCTTGTCCGTTTGTATCAACGCCATCGTTTAAATATCTAGGAATAGAAATGTATAAGAAGATTATACCTTTTTTGGTAAACCTAAAAAGCCTGAAAGCGTCTGTTCTCAGGTTGTGAAAAAAATGCTTCACAGCGGTACACCTTTGTTCTTTCTGTTTTGCGAACTGAACTGCAATTATAGTTGTAGAAGTATTTAGTTCAACGTTTCAAGACGATTTTTCAGGTAATTTGCAGGAAATTTTGATTAAAAATAACAATACTGCAAAATGCAAATTAAATTTTTAAACCAACTTGCTTCTTTAGCTAAAACGTTAAGTATGCAGAACTAAAGGCTTAACTCATCTTTGAAAATATTCTTTGAAAATAAGTGTATCTTTGGAATCAAGTTTTTCTTCTCCCGCCCCCTCCGTTTCCGGAGCAGACCAGAATCGTATGAACCACCGTGCATAAATGACCGATTTTACTCGGCCTTAATGTCGCAAAAAATTTTCTATTGTTTATAATCCTCGCAGGGGGACCAAAGTTTTGTCCACCCCTGTACAAGTGATTCAAAGCACCATGAGCAAAAGACTTGATTTGATTTGATTTGATTGAATTGATTTGATCGATTTGACTAATTCATTGATTTGGTTTGACTTTTTTCATTTGTTTGTAAAAAAGTATAGTACCTTAAAATACTGGAATTAATATTTTATGATGCAGAACGTATCTACTTGTTGGAAAAAAGATAAGTTTCATTGCCATCCTTTGGTTTAATATTCTCTGCAAATTTTCATAATTTTTTCAATCTGTATCAACCAGTGAGAGAGAATTATTTCCTATTTTAGTTCTATGCCATATTGGATATGAGCGAAGGTCAGATATTCTTGCACGTCGACGAACCATCAGGCAAGTTTTCTCCTTCAATCTGTTCTCTTTAAGATGGTATGATGTAAGAATTAGATTTAAACGTTAGATGAAATAAAGCGAGATATGTTGCTTCAGGAATTAGTTTATACATCACATGATAACTTTGGCAAAGAAATGATACATAACCTTTGCGTAGAATTTTTCTAGTCATATGCAGTAGAGTGGCGTCGCCCTCTTGGTGCACCGGCAGGAATCCGTATGATCTGAATACGTCTTGTAAAATTGTAAATAGAAGTAGACTGGGCTAGTGTTTTTTCAAAAACCGCGCGAAAATAACTTGCTGACGACTTTCCTTCAATTGTAAGCTGTTTTTGACAAGATATTTTGACAAGATGACAAGATTGCCGCATTATATTCTCCGACAAGTTTTTCAAGTGCTTACCCTGAGCCATTTCGTGAGTATTCTTAAATTCTTCGCTTGCCTTTTAAGTAACGTGTAACATTTTCCTCTTTTTTCCGAGCTTTTTCTTCGTAATAATAATTTTTTTGCTGTGGTTAACAAAGCCGCCCTCCTGTGTCAACACAATGAAATTATGAGCAAGATTTGAAAGTTAGCGCCCTGTTGGCTCTCCTTTTGCACGCTCCGAGAATTTTGATTGGCTTTTAGAAATTTGCTGGGGTCAAAGTCATTTGTCTACATAACGGAGTTAGAAACAAAGAGGTAAGATGATACATTTTGAGAAAATGAAAACATTTCTTGGTGAATTAATTGAGAAAAGTGTTTGTTAAATTTATTTGGTTGGTTTTGAAAGATCAATTATTTACAAAAATTAATGAATTTCAAAGTCTATAAAAGATTTGTCCAAGCCCGGAGTTGTTTATTTCCATGGCCACCCCCATATGAGTGCTGCTGATAGCAAAATGATGGAAGTCCAATATTTTGCTGTTAAAATTTTTCCTTGATATTCTCCGAGTTGTACTATCTCTGATATTCTCTCTTTTCCAATGTGACCTTAAGCTTTTCTCCGTTTCCAGTTTATTATAATGCCTGGCACACACCCTAATCCCAGTGAACAAAATTCTAAATACACCGAGGCGCGATTGAAAAAGGCAATCCAGGATTTAAAAGATGGATGTTCAATTCGCAAAGCAAGCAAAAGTAACGGGATACCAACTACAAGTTTGAGCCGAATTGTTAAAAAAGGGCGAAAACAGTTAAGTTTTGGAAAGGAGATCGTGCTTACTGTCAAGGAAGAAAGCGCATTGGCAGATTGGATTTGAGAGAGCGGGGAAAAAGGGTTCGGAAAAACACCTGAAATGGTTTGTGAGGCTGAGAAGCAAGTGCTTGATAAGCCAGGCCGAAAAGTTAAAATTTTCCGTTTAAACAGGCCAAGGAAGTCATGGTGTCATGGTTTTTTAAGACGGCATCCGGATCTTCAAAGGTTCATATCATCAAAGGCCGAGAAACCTCGAGTTGAATAGAGCGTCAGCATGCAGGAAAGAAGTTGTTTTTGGTTGGTTTGATGGTTTTGAAGAATTTCTGAATGAGCAAGGGATCACCTGTCCCGACCAAATTTTCAATTGCGATGAATCTGGGTTCCCCCTTCAAGCATGCTCTTCGAAGAAGGTTTGTGTCGAAAAAATGATGAAACGTGCTTTCCATCTCACCAGTGCCACGAATACCTCTATTACGACGCTTCAGTGTATTTCTGCCAGTGGCTTAGCGCTTCCTCCAGCTGTTCATTTTCCTGGAAAATCTTTAAATCCAGAGTATTGCATTGGCTTCCCAAAGAATGTTTATCTTGGATTTTCAGATAACCGTTGGATGGAAATGTACCATTTTTATGCGTGGGTTACAAATCATCCCGTTCACCAAATTCCACCAAAACGTTCTGTCCTTTTATTACTTGACGGTCACCTTTCCCACATTGACTACAACACTTTCTTCTGCAAAGAAAATAATATCCTCCTATATCGATTGTCTCCCCATACGTCGCATGTCATGCAGCCAGCAGATCGTGGTTTTTAAGATGTTCAAGGGAGAGTGGCAAAAGTCATGCACGAAGTTCTCCATGCAAAATCCTGGTGTCGTATCAAAGCGCATATTTTCACCTGGTTAAGTCTTCGTTTAAGAGCCCTGTGATCTGGCCGGTCGATCGACATGTTATCCAGCGGTCTGCATTCGCTCCTTCCCAAATATTTTAGCCAAGCAACATGGTAACAGCTTCAACTTCATCAACCACTGCCACTTGCACCCATTCATCCACCGCTGCCACTCCAGTTGAACAAGAATTTCCGAAAGCAAAATCTACTCCGACAAAGCCAAATGAAGTTAATACCCACCCTGTTTATCAATCTCTTTCAAGAATAGAAGAAGTGTCAGATTATTTGAAGAGAGGCTTAGCGAGGGGTATGATGTCGAGAATGATGCTATTTTCATGGCACGAAAAATTTTGAAGCCGAAACACGAAAGCATTGAAAGAGTGATAAGCGATTCAAATATCAGCGTCAAGTTTACACGAAGATCTTTGCCCGATTATTGCAAGTATTTTAGTTCATCTGGAAGTAAAAAAAAGGAGAAATGAACTCCATTGAAATTTTTGTCTGATAACTTTGAAATGCTCAATTCTGACCTATTTTCTGTCGAATTTGTTAATAAAATGATAGGGTAAAATAGGGGGCATAAATCCTTTGGTTGAGTCTAGCACACAGGATTTAATGCCATTTATTTGTTGATTCAGGCTGGTGTAATTGCCAATTTGTTATTATTTGCTTAGAGAAATTCCTATAAAAGCGAACTCCTCACTTGTCGCTGCGGTGAAGCTTATTGATTCTTTCTGGTGCACCACAAGGGCGACCGGCCTAAATCTCGTCAATCGAAACAATCATGTGTTTATCTTGCTTATACTAGGAAACTATTTTGAATATTTACCTTGAGTTCTAACGGAATATAAAGCATACATTTGGAAAGCTGCAGGTGA
Source organism: Rhopilema esculentum (assembly GCF_013076305.1). The sequence continues at coordinate 63,835 of NW_027019809.1, read as the reverse complement.
TATTAATTTTTCTTATACGTTGGTAACTGTTTTTTACACAGCTTAAAACAACAAGGTGCACCAAGAGGGCGACGCCACTCTAGTTAATGTATCAATACTCAATCAACCAATCAATCAATCAATCAATCAATCAATCAATCAATCAATCAATCAATCAATCAATTAATCAATCAATCAATCATACCAATCAATCAATCAATCAATCATCCATTCAATCACTTTAATCAATCAATCAATCAATCAATCAATCAATCAATCAATCAATCAATCAATCAATCAATCAATCAAAAACTTTATTAATGTGTCAAAATACAAGCTAATTGGGGACACAACGAAAAAAAGTATATAAAGTTAAATTAGAGCATAAAATATGAAATTACAGTATGATTATTAAAACATAAAAATTTCCAAAAATCCTGTGTACAACTAAACTACAGTCTACAGTCTAAAAGAGTTTCTATGTCCATTCTTTTTATACTTCTTTTGAATTGGTTTATTGTTGGCACCTCCTTGATGGCTCTCTTTAATTTGCTCCACAGATTTGCTCCAAAGTATCTTACTGAATGTTTTCCTTCGTTTACCGTACGAAATTCAGGAATTACAAATTTTCCTTTTTTTTAATTCATAAGGAGTTTCTTTTATTGCAAACATATCCTTTATAAAATGTGGGGCTATACCGTTTTTAACTTTATAAATAAGTATGGCAATGTCCTGAAGTCGTCTATTCTGGAGAGATGGCAGGTTTGCTTTCATAAGGAGTTGAGCTTATGGCGTAGACTTATCATTATGAACAACTCTAAAAGCTTTCTCTTGTAGTCTCTCTATCTTTCTTTTATCTGCTACTTTGCAGAAGTGCCAGACTGTACTGCAATATGTTACGTGAGAGAGAATGGCTGACTTGTAGATTGTTAGTTTCGCATTGGTAGGTATTATGTTACGAAATCTAGATAAGACACCTATTCTCTGACTCACTCTCTTGCACAATTTGCTGATATGTGTGCCAAAAGTTAGCTCATCGTCAACCTCAACACCAAGCAGCTTGAGACATCTTGTTTGCTCTGCTTCATTGTTTTCATCAGCCATCACTTTTATCTTTAGATTGCTTTCTTGCTATTTTGAATTACCAACGCTTGGTATTTGTTTCTGTTTGCTTTCAGATGATTGTCCTTGTACCATTGTGAGGCCGTCTTGATGTCTTTATTCAAACGCATCTCAACTTCATTACCGTTCTCTCCGGAATAATAGATCTGATGATCGTCGGCATACATGCTTATCTGAGAGTGCATTATTTTGAAGACCAAGTCATTTTGAAAGATATTCCACAACATGGGACCAAATGCTGATCCTTGTGGGCATCCTTGTGTTGTTTCCTTCCATTCACTTCTTATATTTCCTAGTTTGACCCTATTCTGTCTTTGCTCAAAGTAGGATGTTATTAATCTTAGAGAATCCTCGGCCAGGCCATAGGATTCAAGCTTTTCTAGTAGGAGACTTGGAACCATGGAACCAGGGCGAATTTCAAATCCTCAATCAGTCTCAGCAGCGAAGTTTCTTTGCTGTTTTGTTTCTTGTATGCTGTCAAGCACGGGCTTAGTTTGTTGTGAAATGAATGTGTAGCTTGCTCACTGAGCGCCTTCTCAAAAACTTTGTCAACTGCATTGAGAACTGTTATTGGCCTGTAAATTTCATAGACGTCTTTATCTGCTTTCTTGTGAACTGGTGCCCATTCTCCTTTTTTCAACTCGATTGGTCACTTTCCTTGCGTAATGCATGAGTTATATAATGATGTTAGAGATGGAGCTAGTTGTTCAGCATTCATTTTTAAAAAATCCAGGCGTTATTCCATCGCATCCAGTGGATTTTATTGGGTCTAGCGATGACAGAGCTTCTTCGACACTTTTTTGAGACATGAAAGGGAGTTTCAATTCACAACTGACATCAAAGCTAAAGCATTGATAACTTGCAGATCCAAGTAGAGTGATATTACAAAAGTAGTGAGAATACATAGATATCTGCGATTAAAAATAAGTTTTGTCTCTCAGTGTCAGTCATTTTGATAAACCACGCTCGGTACCAATGCTGATATGTAAATATTTTTATTTCAGACACGGGAAAGGGAACGTTGTTTGTGTCAGATGCCGACGGTATTATGTATTCGCAATCACTGGAAAATCATTTTGTAAGTTCGATTTGATTAAGATTTCTCTTTTCATCGGGAACCTGCCTGGGTTAATTTGTGTATTTTGCTGCAGATATTCTCTTACAGATAAATTTAAGTAAGTTTTGTAAACATTAACCCTTGGCTTTGCACCTTGACCTTTTTTCTTTCCAGTACACCAACGATGGAATAACAGACTTTTTTAGAGTGGAATCTATGAGAGGCGTTTTCTTAACCCATCAACTTCAGGAAGGTATGTTAATTACCGTATTTGTTCGATTATAAGCTGCATCTTATAGTTATTTTTGCCGCTATTTACTGCGGCTGAAAATCAAGGGCGGCTTGTAAACGAGGGTGGCTTATAAACGAGAATGTCTTTTGAACAAGGGCGGCTAACACTGTCTTATCCAGATCCTGCCAAGCTTTTCTGCTACCTTAAAGTTGATGGGTGATAGTATTGATGATCCCATGCTGGACAATAACGTTGTTAGTTGAACGTCTAATGTATATCTTTTGGTTTAAGTATACAAGTTTCTATCATTTTTTGTGTCCATCAAACCAAGTATTTCTGCATGTTTTTGTGGGTGTAGCCTATAATCAAAGGCGGCTTTTATTTTTTGTGAACCCAATTTATTGAATAAAAAAGAGCGGCTTATAAAAAAGAGCGGCTTATAAAAAAGAGCGGCTTATAAAAAAGAGCGGCTTATAAAAAAGAGCGGCTTATAAAAAAGAGCGGCTTATAAAAAAGAGCGGCTTATAAAAAAGAGCGGCTTATAATCGAATAAATACAGTATGTCATAGTTGCGATCAAGATTTTATTCAACAACTATTCGGCCATGAGATGGTGTTAATTTTGAAACATGAGACGTTAAAACGTTACATTATCATTGCAGTTAAACTGTTACATCACTTCACATGTTACATCATTAAATCACTGTTACATTAAACTTTATCATTGCAATTGCTAATGGCCATGATAACAAAAACCTGTGATTTAAGCAGGATTTAATTAATAGAAAACTAAGATTGTTCCAAATAATAAATTGGCTACATGTTAATGATAATTGGTAGAGCTTGGTCGTCCTTCCATCTAGCAGTTTTAGAATTTATCTGCATAAAATGTAAAACTGTTTTGCGCAGATGGGAGGATTCCGTTTTCACCCTTTTTCTCCCTTGATATTGTTTTTTATAGGCTAAAAGCACTGACTGAGTAATCTTAAAAGTCACGAGATGGCGTTTTCAGGAGTTTATAGGTTTCATTTTATTTAGGTAATACTTTAAACTCATTGATCACTTTTGATCGTGGTGCAACATGGAACGCTTTGTATCTTGCTGATGAGCAATGCCGAGGTGCTATTTCAAAGGTAAATATTTATTGCACCAAGCGCCTTTTTATTGCATCACGCACCAAACCATGCCCAAGAAGCGTATTACCAACAGTTTATGATGTCGTATTACCAACAGTGCTGTAAGAGTTGTAAAATTTTCATTTAAGCAAGGATTAAATTTGATATTTCAATGATGGATTTCCAATCGAAGATTGCGAAGAATGTTAGCAATTCACCAATGTTGATTTGCTGTCGACAAAAAATAATATATTTAAGCAATTGGTACAGTGTAAAAATGTAAATTGACACAGTTTTCATGATTTTGACAAGTGAATAAAGAATTCTTACTTACATTATAGTATGGCAAACAAGCTATATATGTGACCGTTTAAAGATTTTTCATTACTGCTGCCCTGTGTAATCTTACAGTTTGTCACATTGTTCTTTGTCATGTTCGTTGCAATTCAGCCGCAATCAACAACCTATTTCAAAATAATTTCTTTGTATGTTAATTGTGTGCTTTTCTCCGAAAACAGGTAGTAGATATTTTGAGTTTTTTGCAGAAGGATTCAAAATGCTCGCTGCACTATCATCACACATTCAGTCAGCAAAAAGGTCATCTTGTGCAAGGCCCGTTGAGCTCGGCTAGTGCTCTAGGAATAATCATGCTTCATGGTGCGTATCCTTTTTTCACTTCATCTAGGTTGCATCAATCATAGCTGGATTATTATTCCAGTAGTTTTAGTATAAATGTTGATTTAAAGGCTCTTGCACAACCGGCATGCTTTGCGATTCTTATTAAAAGAACCGGCCTAATATCCTACTGTACGAAGATACAAAACACAGTCAATTTCTCAAGACAGCTGCCGCTAAGCTCGCGGTTGCACAAGAATCTTTAAAACAGCTCTGGCAACCACTTTCCAATTAAATTAAAGGCAAATTTAAGTCATGTGTGTAAATTAGTTCCATTTTAGTAGATAGTTCATTTGATTCGGTCGATTATATGTTTAGATAGGTGATAACATTTTTTCTTCTACAGAACTTTCCCGGTTAAGTTGGCTTTTATCTTCTCTGATGATTTCTGTATATAGATCGAAGCTTGAAATTACGACTTTATTTTTCTCCAGTTTCCGTTTTTACAATTTTTTTTCAATCCGGCTGTTGTCCTTTTTGCTATTCACTAGTTTGCTTTTTTTCGTTTGTTTTTTCTTGCTTATTATACGCTCTGTTGATCACCTATTATATTTCAAACGTTACAAAAGTTACAGGATTGAGCAGCTAGAATAACGAAAAATTCACCTGCTCTTGTTCGTGATATTGTTAGAAGTGAAACTATCATGTACAAATCGCTAAATGGTCTCATACCTGAGTACCTCTCTCACCTGTTAATCGAAAATTCAACTCGAATTTTGAGATATCCGAGAAATAAGGAAACTTATCTTTCTTTTCGTGGATGTAAGCTTTGGAATAACCTTGCACTTCCTAGCCACTTTTGAGAAAAATCTAAAATTAAACTTACCATGTAATTATAACGAATATCGTATTTTTGTACTTGTATATACCGTATAACGTATCTCTATTCTATAAGTAATTTTTAGCACGCCCCCCCTCCCCCCTCTCCCCTGCAAAGCAATCGTAACAGATTGAAGAGGCTACCGTACTTAAAGAAAAATTGGGAATATCATCAATTCCACTTGCAAGCTCCTTGCTCAAAGGGCAGAAAACTTTATGCACAATTCCACCAATTCCTTTATTACCAACAATATTTTTGTCTTGTTCCTTAAGACATACTGTGTTAGTACTTTGAGATCTTTCATTCAAGAGCTGGTTTGAAGTTCTCCAAGATTCCAAAATTCTTTAGCTCTTGGTTCTTTATAATTTTCTTATTTGTAAATATATTTTCTTCTGGCTGTTATGTATAAAAGATCCCTTACATACTAGGTGTTCCTGGTGATGCACTTCACACCAACAACACCAGTGTTTACTTGTCACGCAATGGCGGATATAACTGGACAAAGGTAATAACTTGAGAACATGAGTACTGTTTTCATTTTTTTGCGATTGAGCTTGTTCAAGTATCATTGTCTATAGTAAGTTAAATATCATGTAATTGGAATTTGAGTATCTTTCCTTTAATGACTACTGCTTCAGTGTTATCCCGCAGCTCAGCTATCGTCTGCCACTACTGCTTCAGCATTATTGTTTTGCTTTACTCCTTCTTCGCTCTCTGAATTCCATCCTGCGGCACGGCTATCGTCTGCCCCTACTGCTTCAGCATTATTGTTTTGCTTTACTCCTTCTTCATTCTCTGATTCCATCCTGCAGCACGGCTATCGTCTGCCCCTACTGCTTCAGCATTATTGTTTTGCTTTACTCCTTCTTCACTCACTGAATTCCATCCTGCGGCACAGCTATCGTCTGCCCCTATTGCTTCAGCATTATTGGACTTCTTCTTCACTCTCTGAATCCCATATCGCAGCTCAGTTATGATTTTCCCTAATAATTTAGCGTGATTGTTCTGCTTTATTCTTCCTTCATTCTCTAAATTTTATACCGCAGCTCAGCTATGGTCTTGGCCTACTGCTTCGGCATTTCTTTTCTTTTTAATTCCATTTTCACTCTCTGAATTCTATACTGCAGCTCAGCTATAGTCTGGCCCTACTGCTTCAGCGTTATTAGATTATTTTTTTTTCACATGACTCTTGTGTTGTTTTGCTGTTTTGCTGCCGAGATCTTCTATGGAGCTAACAAGCTGTGTTTCACAGCTGTGCCTTTTCCTGAATCCATGCTGAAAAGGAACAAGGATATGACTACCCTCAAAATGGTCCATGATTTGCTTGTAAAAAATGTGCTCAAGAACTTTGCACGTGACGCATGTTAATGATACAGGCCTGAAGTTAGCTGGTTAGTGAAGTTAGTCCGCTTTCAGCCCCTTTTTGAAAATTGCAACAATGTTTGCACATTGCCAATCCTTTGGTACTGAGTCAGTGTTAATTGATTTCTGAAAAAACATTGCAAACATAGGGGCAATAACGTCTGCATAATCTTTTAATATTCTAGTTGGTTAGTTTTTAAGCCAGCAAGAAGATTCTGAACAACTTTCACTGTTACTGTGATGTCTCTCGTGATCTTGTGAGAGCTATATCCTTTGCAGGGGATGTTGCTTTGGCAAGGTCTTGTAAATACTGACTTATACTGTGCTGACAAAGCTGCTGCCTTTTTATTTCCTGTTGTTACCTTGATGATTTAGCCCTTGAATGCTTACTGTATCTTTACTTAGAGATTTGATATAAATCCAAAAACGCTTCATTCCTGTTTTCTGTTCAGCTCCTTCATCACTTTCTTCAAACAATTTGTTGATGTAGTCATTACATGCTTTTGCTATTTCTTTTTTTATTAATTTCTGTGTTTGTTGATACTCTGCCCATTCTTTTTCACTTCCTGACTTTTTTGCTCTGTTGTATTTTATCTGTTTTTTCTTTATAAATCTCTTAATTCTTTTGCTCATCCAGGGAAGATCTTTTCTAGGTTCAGAATTTTTTTTGGTATGTTACTTTTCACTGTTTTCATGATGGTATGTTCCCATTTTTCTGATGCTGATTTTTGCATACCATTTACAGTGTAATAAGCTCTTATTTGTTCAAGGTCCTTCTGTATCATGTCTTTGTTGGCCTTTCCAAACAATAACACTTTTCTTGGTTTCTTGAAGTTAACTTTTGCTTAAAAATTCATTTTGGCAGTCACTGCTTCATGATCACTTATACCCTCTACAACTGCCACGTCACTCATAAGATCTGGGTTTGTACAAAAGATAATATCTAATATGCTGGACTTTCTTGTTGGTGTTTCTACTATTTATGTTAGCCCGTAGTCATCTGCTATGCTCACCCCCTTTTCATTTAGTGATACTCCATACTGTGGCTGGTCTTGGATAATTCCATCTTGCCAGTTAACACTTGGAAGATTTAAATCTCCCCCTAATACTAGGTTGATAGGATGTTTTTGAGAGGTCAGGAAAGACAGTTCATTATCAACTTCCTCTAAGCATTCTAGTCCTGTACTTGGTGGTCTATAAAGTACTCCAATGCAGACAGCTGGCATACCCACAATGTGCAAATTTGCATACAGACTTTCTACCTTCATATTTGGGTTTCTGGGTCCTTCTTGTTCGGTGAGAATTAAATCTCCTCTGTATGCAATAAATACCCCTCCTCCATTGCAATCTCTGTCATTCCCTGATTGCTGTGTATCCTGCTGGGAATATTTCACCATTTGTGAATGTCTTGTCTAAAAATGACTCTGTTCCCAACACGATATCTGGCTTGTGTGTCATTAATAAATGTTCAATCTGCTTTCGCTTTCCAGTACCTTTCAAGCCTCTGCAGTTAACTGTCATTAATTTCATCCCATCCCTATTTGTCTTCTCTCCTTTCCAATTCTGTATTGAACCTTTTGGAGACATGTTTCCCCTGTCCTTTGGTGAGCATGTATATTTTGAAACTGTCTCAGATGAGTTTCCTGCATTACAATCTGCCCCTGTACCACACTCCCAACTATCTGAGGATTATATGATGCCATAGCTATTAGGTGACTTTGGTATTGAATTTTCAAACAATGTGGAAGAAAAGTTTGGAATTCCACAGTTGCAACCAACCTATTCTAGACTCGTATTTGCAAGAGAGTCGTAGATTTCAGTTGACATCAGCATGCAGTGTACATGATACCATCCGTCGCAGTTGTCGCAAGAAATTGCCTTATCATTCAATTTCACAGCCCTCTTACAAATCTGGCATGGGTACTTCACTTGCTTTGACCCTGCATTGATGTTAACATCCCCACTGAGGAGCAATATCAGTAAAAAAAATTTCCGATTTATTCGGGAGACTGACTTAGGCCCAAACATGGCGCCATGTTTTCTGCCTTTCAAGATGTGGACTAGCGCTGTTACTGTCTTGATTGGTAGTTTTCTTGCAAGATGAATGTTGTCCATGTCTTCGCAACAACTGTTACAAAATATTCCTTTAGGCTCACGTGTGCTTATATTTTGCATGAGCATTGCAATTAAAACTACAGTCAAAGGAGCAAGATAATCCATGACCGCCTCCGCTGCCTGATTTCAACACCATCAGATGGAAAAACTTTACAGAAGGACATTGATACTCTCCTTGCTTGGTCAAATGGCTGGAAGATGGATTTCAATGCAGACAAGTGCAAAGTTTTTACAATAACAAACAAGAAAAGTCTTATAGCTACTATATACAGCATTTTAGGAGAAGAACTTGAGGTAGTTGTGCACCATCCGTACCTAGGAATAGAATTAGATTTAAATCTGAGCTGGAACAGCCATGTAAACAAGATCACAAAGAAAGCTACAAATGTCCTCAATCTTGTTCGAAGAAATCTTTACAGCTGTCCAGAAAAGACAAAGGCGAAAGCATACACTACAATAGTAAGACCAGTATGCATCTACAGTATGGGATCCTCATCAAGCAAATCATATAAAGAAAATTGAGGCAATACAAAGGAGAGCTGCGAGATTTGTAAGGAGAGATTATGATCGACACTTTAGTGTCTCTGATATGTTAAAAGAACTCAAATGGCCAACCCTTCAAGAAAGACGCTATATTGCAAGGTCATGTCTCTTCCATAAGGCAGTAAATGATAATATTGCTGTTAAGATTCAATCCTACATAATGACACCAAAACAGCTTCAAGGATAAAGTCAACGGCAGTTTATCAATATTGGCGCTAATACGAACATATATTTGTATTCATTTTTCCCAAGAACTATCAGATGTTGGAACATGTTACCAATCGAATACAGGCAACTTAAAGAAGAGGCATTTAAGAGGAAGCTTCAGAAAGAAATTGAACTGAAGAACATAAACGTTGTTAATCCAAGGACGCACAGTGGACGGGGACAACTTTTATTTCATCTTTACGTTCACTTTTTATAGCCTTAGTATTATTAAATATTGTAAATTAGGTTTGGTTGATAAATTTTGTTTGTTATTAGTATTATAGCATATTTTTAGCGCTTATTTTGATCTTTTAAACAGGTCAGGTTGAAAAACATATATGTATGAACCTTTAACCTGTATAAATATTATTAAATGAAAAAAAGAAAATGACAGTGTTCACAGACAGGTCAAAGGATTGCCTTTAACTGTATTTTTGATTTAATTTCCTTTCTATTCTAATATGTAACTTTATCATTAATTTGCACCTGCTTTATTTCATAGCTGCCATTGAGCAATCCATTACCACAATACCCTCTCAATGTTCCCTTTAATTTTTAGTCCCTTTTTGATTCGGTCTTGCCGACAAACAAAATTACAGCTTCTCATTTGACATGTAAATGTTCAATCTTATCAATGATCAGTGGCATCTTCTAGCACTTTTTATCCATTTATCTATTATTTCATTATTTCTTGCACTCTGAGCATTATACCGATACTCGGTCCTGCTCAGTATCGATGTAGATGTAGATGTAGATGAAGATTTTCTTGATTTTTCTCTTTTCAACTTCGATTCTTATAAGTCAATTACTATGATTTTCTTCTTCTTCTCATCAATTTTTTTCCATGTCTTCCCCTCACGGATACGCACCACTTCAGTTTTTCAGAGCTTGCCTTTTTGACATTCACCAATTATCGAATTTCATATTTAAACTATGAAATTTGACATGAACTGTCTTTTATTTCTTTCGAGGTTCTTGATGGACCACATCATTATGCCATTGGAGATCATGGCAATTTAATTGTTGCCGTACCGAGAGATTTTCAAAGCAACATTACTGGAAAATATCTACAGTGAGTGGTCTATTTATTTAAATGTATTCATAGTCTAAGATATCATCTTCACAAAAGCAGATTCTTTACCTTTTTCAGTTCTACATTTATGTGATGTGTATGAGACTTGTATTAAGTGGTGTGCATGAATTCTTCCCAATAATCATCCATGATGAAATGGCCCGAGTTTTTGTGTAAAAAGTATAATACCTTTGCAGCAGTATCTTTAGTTATACAAATAGATTTCATTTTCATTTTAATTCCATACCTTTGATTGCCAGGTATTCATTAGACCAAGGTCGTTGCTGGAATACTTTCAAGTTTACCGACGATCCGATGATGATAAGAGGGCTCGTCACTGAACCAAACTCAAAGAAACGCACATTCAGCATTTGGGGAGTTATAGAGGGCGACAAGGAGAAAACATGGCAAGTTGTCACTGTGAACTTTGAAGACATCCTAACTCGAAGATGTTAGTTTACTTACTACTTTTCAATTAAAAACAGCCCCAGTTTTCCTAAATACGTTTTTTTTGTTGCAGGCAGGTTTCTAAAACTAAAAGTTTTTTATGTTGTTTGGTTTTCATGCATGCGGGGCCCCGACCTGTTCAATCCCTTATTGCATGATAAATGATGCAATGATGGATCATCTTAGGTAAAAAACTCCTGATTTTTAATCTGAATTGTTTGCATATGTTTAGCAGGTTTCGTAATGTTCTATCACAAATTTTATTTCTATAAAATGCCTCCTCAGCAAAAATTTGCAATCGCATTTTGTTGGATTATCTAATTGAGCCTGCTGATCACGAATTCGTTATTTGTTTTTTCAATATTTTGCGCAGTTTTTTAGTTACAAGCTCTTGAATTTCGATTATTCAATTACGGAGATAATTCAGTTTGGTAGCACTGTGTATTTCGGATTGTCTCGCCACAAATCGAATTCGAACGACGGCAATTCTCAAGTTGAACACTGCAAATCGTGGTACTCACAGTTTTTTGCACCGATTTTAAGTTTGAGCTTTTCAGACACCTGTTCTGCAGCCCTTAGTTGCTCATCGTTTCTTGAGATCAACTTAAGTATCATTTTCGAGGTGGTATGCTCGAAGGGAGAGCTAGAACTGGAAGCCGTAGCTTTGTGGGCCTACACAGGTGATCAAAATAAAGTCGTGACCCAACATGGACACAGTCAACGGTTCGTTCTCAAGTCAGGCGCACAGACTTTAAATTATGGTATGCATCCAAAACTTTTTCGATCTTAAAAAGCTCCTGTTGTCGATTTAGAGGCAGTTATTACCTCTGGATTAACTTAAAATACATATTTACTATTTCATAAGAAAATCATCATTGATAGCAACGGGTGAATCCTTGCCTACGTGAGTTGATAGTTGAGACTGAGGCGGGCTTGTAAATACATATTCTTGTTTCTTTGCAATAAAGTCTAAACTTTTATCAAAGCGTGACCCCTGCCTCTGGTGCTGTACGGTTTACGAATAAATTTATAGAAAGCAGCACATGACAAGAAGTATTCAATTCAGTCTACCCTTACCTTAAGAGTAAATGGAATGATAGAAAATTCAAAATTAAGATATTTTAAAAAGTAAACAGAGAATATTCTAGTTCACTTAATCATTTGTTTTTTAGGATAAATATTAGTACATTTTGATCGTGAAGTCTAACATAAAGCTTAATTATGCCTGGCAATTCTGCACAAAATCTTCGTACTTTTAATCTGTTGTTTATTTTATGATTTTAGGTGCACATGTAGAAATTACGAGACAATATTCATTGTACTACTATTTTTATGGTGTAATGAAATTCCAGCAGTAATAGCCATAACAGACGAGGAGATAACAACATGAGAAAGAAAGGCACCAAACTGGTTTAACAGATAAAGCAGATACTGGGCAAGCCTTTCATACAATGTGTTTGGAGAGATGGCTTCTACTAGCTTCTTTTTGTCATCATCATCACGACTACCAGGAATCCCACACAATTCTTACTGACTTCTGGCATAATAGATAACTTGTGCAGTAGTATCTAGGGGTCTGGGGTCAAGAGGTGCTTGTAGTTCTACCTTCTTGGACTGTTTGTCCCAACAGAGCTTATTTCAATTTCAGTGCTATTGAAAAGACCTTGTTGTGCAGGTTATTACTTTGTTGAGTTTAAAGATGTGGATTAGTGGGTTAAATTATTTTTCTTAGTTTTATAGGGGCACCCATAAAGTATGCATACCAAATGGAATTTTTGTGCCTATTTTTTACTTTTGCTGATAAGCCGCCAATCCTCATGTGTCCTCCCATATATAAGAACAATTAGGAAAATTAGAAACACGTAAGAAAATATGAAATATCCAAATAGATAATTGTTTAAAACCTACAAATTCAACGGCAAATAGTTCTATTATAACGAAGAAAGCTGCATTAAAGTAGTAGTGACTTTGTTGTACTGATAGTTATTCCAATTTCAGTACAACTCACCATAACTGCCGACGTGGTTAGCTTATAAAGATATAAATAAAGATGTAACTGATGTTCAACAATATAAATAAATGACATGCATCAAAGGGTTTCCAAAGTAAGATTGTTCTTTATGATGATTTGTTATATCTGTATATGAAAGAAAACATGGGCAGAGAATACATATATATATATACATATTTGTCAAATAACAGACTTTATTTCTGGGGTGAGGTTTAACATCATATTAATAAACAATGAAACGTCACATTAGAATAGCCTATATTTAGATATGCTTTATGTAATTGGAATCAGTTGATTGCCATGAATACGACAGAAAGTCGAAACTAGTCGGCAAAATCGCGATATCAAACAAATTGCACAAGATTTATCGATTGAAGAAAGAGTAGAATGTTTACAAAAGAAAGAAGCTTATATCACCATCAAAGATCATAAAGAAAACTTCCCCACCAAGGTATCATGCAGACTTATAAACCCAATCAAATCAGACATTGGCAAAATTAGCAAAACAATATTAGATAAAATTAACAATGAGATCGTCACAGCAAGTAAAGTTCACCAATGGAAAAATACAGACTCAGTTATCCAATGGTTTAACAGTATTGATAATAAAGAAGACGTAAAGTTCATAACCTTTGACATAGAATCATTTTACCCATCAATATCTGCCGAACTATTCAACAAAGCTATAGACTATGTCAAAAACCTAACAGATATTACAAACAAAGAAATTGACATTATATCGCAAGCAAGGAAAACACTACTATTCAACTCAGGAATCACATGGGTAAAGAAGAAAGGCGACGAAGATTTTGATGTACCAATGGGTTGTTTTGACGGAGCAAAAATTTGTGAATTGGTTGGTACATACATCTTAAACAAATTAAATACAGTAATGGGTAATGGAAATGTTGGGCTATACAGAGATGATTGGTTAGGTATTGTAAGGAATTTATCAGGACCAAACATTGACCAGAAAAGAAAGAAAATCATCCAAATATTTGAGGAGTGTGGACTATCTATTACAATTAAGACAAATCTCAAAACAGTAGACTTTTTAGATATACGCCTGGACCTTCAAAACAATACTATTCAACCATATCGAAAACCAAATAACAATCCTGTCTACATCAACAAACAATCTGATCACCCGCCGACAGTATTAAAAGAACTACCTAAAGGCATCAACAAACGGATATCAGAATTATCATCAACCGAAGAAATTTATAGAAGAGAAATGACCGTATATGAAGAAGCTCTTAGAAAAAGTGGATTTAACGACAATTTGAAATACATCCCCAAAGATACCAAGTAAAGGAAAAATGAAGATAAAAAGAAGCACAAACGGAAAATTATTTGGTTTAGTCCGCCCTACTCGAGGAATGTTAAAACCAACGTGGGCAAAATCTTCTTGAAGCTTGTAAAGAAACATTTCGCCGATGATGAAAAACTGGCTAAACTTTTTAAAAAAATTACAATCAAAGTTAGTTACAGCTGTATGAAAAGTATAGGTTCCATGATATCCTCACACAACAAATCTGTTTTAAACCTAAAAAGCAAGGAAGAACATAGATGTAACTGCATAAACAAAGACGACTGCCCATGAGGAAATGAATGTTTAACACCCAATCTCATATATGAAGCAACAGTTAGCAACGATAAAGATGATGAAACGAAACAATATATTGGCCTTACCGAAGGTACATTCAAACTACGATATGCTAACACGAAAACAAGTTTTATCTCATGAACAATAGAACTCCACCTAACTAATTAACCTGTATTAAATAAAATTTCTTTTGTCTAACTTTATCACACCTTTTGTATATTTATACCGCGGTAACAGGAATATTCTTCATTATAGTCTGTCTGATGAGTGCGTAAGCACGAAACTCGGAGTAACAGAGAACATGTCTCATTTCTAGTATATATTCTATTTTATTATATCTATTGCTCTGTGCTTTTGCACATCGAGCACTGTCACGTCAGAATAGACAAAGCAATCCGGAATATATATAAATATATATATATCTAAATTTATGAGCCCTGCCCCCTCTCTATGAAGTTTAGCCCAAACTTTGTTATCACATACCATCCAGCCTTGAATAATTTGGGCAAGGTTGCAGGGAGACTTCATTCTATGCTTACAGTATCAGAAAAGCAAAGGAAGGTGTTTCCTCAGCCACCTTTGATATCATTCAAACGATGTAAGAATCTTAAAGATATACTAGTTAGGGCTAAACTTTATAATGAGGGAGCAGGGGTTTCGCATAACAAGGGTTGTACTCCATGTGGCAAGTCTTGATGTCAAGTGTCTAATGTTATGTGTGACAGTGGTACTTTTACTTCCCATATAACTGATAAGGAATACAAGATAAACTTTCCGTTTAACTGTGATTCGCCTAATGTTGTGTATCTTATGGAATGTAAAGTATGTGGTGTGCAGTATGTGGGTAGCACTTGCACGCCTTTTAGGCTTAGGTTTCATAACTACAAGGCGTGCAATCGCAAGTTTATCGGGGGCTCTTCGGGTGTACCTCAGGCTGATTTTTTCCGGCATTTTGCAGGGAAGGATCATCATGGGTTTCTCGAAGATATTAAAGTTACTATTATAGATAGACTTGATGGGAATGGTAGGATACGTGAAAGTTTCTGGCAGTATAAGTTAGAAACTTTCGCGCCCTGGGGCCTTAATATTAGGTTAGTTGAAACATAGTTTTATTTTTATTTCCAATCTCTTGGATTATTTTCTCCTTTTCACAGCTAATTATTATTTCCACATAATAATATTTTATAGTTTTCATTGTAAGGACAGACAGCATTCACCCTTTCTCGTTATTGTGCATTTCTGCCTACTTCACCTTCACACTTCTCTTTTGTTCTTTTATCTATTGTATTTATTCCACTTTTCTCACCTTCAGCTGGGCCTAGAAAGTTTACTTGTGTCGTATAATTGGCTATTATTGTCCTTGCTTGTAAAATGTGTTCTTTTGTTTTGTATTCCTTATTTTACGCTCCAAATGTAAGTGAAGGTTATTCTGAAGAAGCATATTGCGAAACGTTAATCAAGTTGTTTTTTTACTGATCATCTATATATTAAATACATATATAGAATTTTACCAAAGTCCTGCTATCATTAAACATACCCACAGCTTGCACTGCAATTTAACTTTCCTTGTTTTCCTGGCGGTAATGTGAATGTTTTTTAATTTACATTTGCAAGTACCTATCAAATTCGAAACAGATCCAAAAAGCTAAAGTTATACTCTAACAATTTGCGGTAGTTTATGCCTAGATGTATGAATAGTTGACTTACCTCATACCTGCAATCATATTCAATTGACTATGCCGCAACTGCCAATTCAACAACACAGTCGGCATGCCATGGTTACTTTTATGTATCTTCAAAATGAAAACCAATAGATACGGCATCCTGCAAAAGCACAAGCCTCTAACATTTAAGATAAGACTCAAAGATCCATTCGTATAAAAAGCACCGTTGCAGATGTAGCCTGCAAACACACAGAACGGAAGCAGTCCAATCCAAGCTGGCTGAATCATTTTTAGAAAACGAATGCAAGCAACGAAAGCATGGCAGGCTAGCATTAATACACACGTTTTTCGGAAGCAAAGAACCATCTTGGTTTTCCAACAAATCTCCGTTTCTCCTACACACTTCGTTAGTAGATGTATTAAATTCCCAATTGAATATGTAGACTGCATGTGGCACTTCATCCAAGAAACGATAATATGGTGATAAATTGTTTTTGATAGTTTAAAATAATAATAATTTTTCTTCATTCTGGTATTCAATTTATTCGTTCACTATGTTATCATATTAAATTCCCAGTCAACGAGACCCAGACATTGTGACGTCTATATGTGATCAAAATTTATTCGGTTTTTGTCGTTTTTTTCTGGGAAATTTGCAGTATCAAAATCTTATAACTTTATGACTAATTGAAACTTTGCAAAGAAAATAAATTTTCCATGATTCAGGTAGCAGATACCATCTTTTTGCCAGTAATTTTTTTTTGGCAGGAGAGACCCACCTGATCAGTTGTATTTTTCTTGTCCGTGCAATTAAGGTAACATTGGAGATTATGAATACTGGTCCCCCCACGCTATTGGCAGAAAAGACGGATGCTTCTTGGGAACAAAAGAGGCATATCCAAGGGTAAAGCCAGAGGTTTTGTAAGTAGCTGTTTCATTTCATTTCATTTCATTTCATTTATTTCATTTCATTTCATTGGTTACGTACCTTTCAATTAAATTTTGATTGGTTTTCATGTTATAATGTTATTTGAATACTATTGCTTTATCTAAAAACCGACATCCTGCACCCTGCTAGTAAATCTAACATGACATTTTGATTTATAGCTGCTACAGTGGAGACGATTATAAGCCAAAAATTACGAAAGAACATTGTGTGTGTACTTTACGTGACCTTGAATGGTAAGTCTTTTGCAACTTTGTAAACAACTTTTTCACAATCATTGGACAAACTATTTGTAATTCTGCCGAGCATGACCAACAATTTTCAAGGGCTACGGACATGATGCTTTGTATGTTTCTGGAACAACCAGTCCATCTTCTACCCTTCTTGGTCCCGTTAGAAAGAATGTGAGGAAACAGCCTTCTCGCTCAGCAAATTTACGGAGGTATTTAAGATATGGGTCTCTTGTTAGGTCTGATGATGACAAGGTCATGTTGAATAATTACGGCCCATGTAAAGATGCGCCTTATAGTCCCAGAGGACGAAATCTGTTCAAAAGATGTCCCAGAGTTATCAATTGATCCTGGTGATTCTGAGGAAGATGAGGACATTATAAGTGAATAGTTAATAATGCGTAAACACATTTTTATATTATTTATACTTCGAACTATTAATAAGCCTTCCCCCTCTAATAAGCCTCCTTTCTTTTAAGTCCCCATTGTAGGACTGACAATTATGCTATTTCAAAAGGCTAAAAAAGTAACGGAAGGAATTTGATGGATGTTTAATGGCATAGAAATGCTGTAAAGCAAGGAAAAATGACAAAACTTTTTGATAATGTACACAAGGTACAAATATAAATATTTATATTTATATTTATATAAATAAGCCCCCACGGGACTTCATAGAGCTTTAACGGTATTTTTTTGGAAGTTTAGCTAAGGATCTCTAAACTGCTTTTAAAGTGAGCTAAAACGCCGCATCACGCATCAAAACATGTGAAAGGACCAGTAAATTCCTGTCAGCTTTACCATTGCTCCAAATACAATGTTTTAAAAAGTTGAGCTTTATTCGTGCTTTTTTAGTGATTATGGCTTCATCAAAGATGATGCAGGCAAGTGCTTTAGAGATGGTTCTGTGAAGCTCGAAATTTGTAGAACTGGAAGTGAACAGAAAGTTGAGGAGGGCAAAGGGTAAGATGCTCTTTATATTTCTCAACATGCAATCAAAACAAGCCAATTTTCCAATAACGAATCATTTTTCATTACTGTATTTAACAGTGAACTTTTCGCAATTCAGCACAAGATAGTTGATATTGTGAAGAGAAGAACGCATGAGTCTTAGAGACTCGACAGTCTCTTTAAGCAATATCACCAAGAACCGTACCGCAAAGCAGTGCTGAGGTTTTGGCGGACTGTATGCCATCCTACAGACACCACTGACACCTCAAATTGTCGGCTGTAGACCGGTTCATATTCGCCCCATATCAGGGCTCATCAGTACAGCTAGACTGAATGAGGACCTAACGGCGACCTAGGGCCAGTAATTGGGCTGTCAGTGGGAGGTAGAAAAGTGTAAAAAGAAGTACGCATGAGTTTTAGAGACTCGACGTTTTAGAGAGTCTCTTTAAGCAATATCACCAAGAACCGCACCGCAAAGCAACGGCTTCTTGTCTTGATTCTTGTTTCTATTACTTGGTTGAGCTTTTGTCAGTCTCATCAAAATTAGGCAAAAGCATATCTTCTGAACAAAGGCATTGAATGGCGGTTCTTTCGCATAGGCAGCCATTGGCAGGTTTCAAGAGTAATCTTTCTCGAAACGCTTCCTCGTCCTTCTTTGGGCAATTCCCTTCAGATTATGCAGCAACCATTAATGCAAAACCCTTTTTTCTTGTAAATTAATTTAGACACACACCTTTACTTTCTGTTTCTTTGGAATTCAGAGTCTTCAAATTTGCACTACCTTGTTGAGCTTGATAAATTGGTCCTTGGGACCGAAAGTAAGAGAACCAAGCAAGAGACAATTTTTCCTCTACACCTGTAAGAATCATTTGACAGTATTACAGAGACGTGAGACACGAGCGTAAGCATTTTTTGCATTTCGAATAACACCAAGGGCGGACTGGCTATTTTTTTTGGCCCGGGCAAATTTTGATCAAACCGGCCCACAAAAATAGCAAATAAAAAACTCCTCGGAAAATGCAAGTAAATGTTAGTCTATAGAGAAAATAAGTTTTTAAATTCAGTAATTTTGTGCATGGATGAATGCTGGTTAACAGAACATGTTAAATAAGTCATTTTCTGACTAAATAGTAAATAAACAAAAATTTTAACTCATTGGTTTGACTTTCTTTCTAAATACAGTAACTTATATGTTGATAATGTGATCGTTCTAGATGTCATCTAACAGGTGTTTTTCTAAGAACGTTAACATGAAGGACTCCAGGTTTGGCTGCGAAAAATTACCACGTAATCTGTTCTTTATATATTTAAAGTGGAAAGCTTCTATCACACTCAACTTGTGACAAATAATTTTCTAATCCTTTGGAAAACCACAATGATTTTCAGCAGCCCAAAAATATCGATTTGTCAATTTCTGGCCCCAAAAAGAAAACATGGGCACCCCTGTTGAAATTTTATCGTGTAGCACCATTATCGTGTAGTACCTGTTGGGCGGGGGGCCATTTGACTAATGATAGTATATGCCTAATAAATTTACCATAACTTGTATGAGTTTATTGAAAGGAGCAAGAGCAAGACCCTGCTGTTTTTTGTGACGTTTGTGGCTTTTGCTTGATAAAAAAAGCTTTGTATCGTAGCTGAATCCTTTTTTAAGTCTCACAGCTTTTCCTCACAAAATTTATGTGCACCACCTTTGGTTAAAGTCTCCTTGCTCTTTCCTTGTTCTACGTATGTCCTCTTCATTACTTCACATCACAGAGCAAATCGCTCAGTGAACTCAAAATTTTGGACTTTTAAATTTATTACATTTAGCAATAGCTTGTGCTTAGGGAAAAACATGACCAGCTTCAAGCAAAAGCTAAGTAAAAAGACATCGGGGCAAAACGACTGGACATTTTCACTGAACATGGACTGGACAAATGTCCAGCGTAAATGTTGCGTCGTTTTGCCACCTTGTCCAGTCTTGTTAAGCGATGTTGAATGTTGTTCAGTCGATTTTGAAGGCAGCCAAAAATGTTCAGTGGACAGGATTAAATTTCTTTTGCTCACTGATGTTGTACAGAAATTGTTCAGTCGTTTTGCCACTCATTGTCCAGTTCGCGCACGCGCAATCGATTAATGGTTTAGATTCGGCGTCAATTTATTTCCCATATTCAAATCTTCAACAAACTTTTCTAGTCAACACCGCGAACGAAATGGAAACAACGTGAAAATTCAATTCGACCAATAGCAGAAAAAGGCATTTAATTAGTATCGATGAATCTTTTGATCAGATTAGCTTTAGTTGCGATAAGGAAAGCGATGTCAGAGAGCACGAGGACGGTGATTTTGATGAACCTAGCAGTCCTAGCCACTTTTCATTAATACACTCTAATTCATACGATAACACGGTTAGGGCCATGAAAAGTGTATTTTCAAAGGTAAAGAGATGCCCTGATGCCAGTTTTCCCACCCGCATTCTTCAACAGGGAAAAAGTTCACTGGACAATGTTCAGTCGTTTTGCCACCACCAATATTTTCTTGATGTCCATACTCTGAACAAGTGAGCAATGTCCAGCGTGTGTGACCAGTGCAAATGTCCAGTCGTTTTGCCGGGGCTTTATGTATCGCATTGAAACAGGGATGTTACAGTATAATATGTCGCCAAAAAGGAAATGTGTATATTCATTCTTTCCCACAAACTCTCTGAAAATTCAAGGCAAACAGATTAACGCGAGGGTATACTTTTTGCCTCGCATTCACTTTTTAAGCTAATTTTTTTTGCCCTTTTATCAACCGGCCCTTAAACCGACCGGCCCTTTGGGCGATCGCCCGAATAGCCCGACCAGCCAGTCCGCCCCTGAATGACACTATCAAAACTGGATTTACTGCTATTGTGAGCTTCGACAGTTTTCCGATGCTTCGAATTAAATCTATTGTGGCATTTGCTCGTGTTTTTTTCTGGTTCTTCTGGGCTCAATATTTGTTTTCTTGTAATTTTTCTCCCTAAGCAGATCATTTTCTCTTTAATCACAATAGCCTGCGCGCAGTCTCGACTGATTTTCATAGAGATGAATTTCATTTAATTGAAAATTTAGGGTTTTCGTGATTCAGTCATTTTCAAGGACGACTTCTGAGGGATGAAGTACTTTTGCAAGTTCTAATTGTTTGCAACGATTTCCAAAAGATTAAAGATAGCATTGAGGACTGCTAGCCTGCTTTAGTTTCCCGTTCCCATACAAGGGGCTCACTCACAATTCGTATGTGCGAAAAAGTTTGTAAATTATTGTTAAAATTATCGGGCCACAGGTTCAAGCTCAAAGATATCAGCAATGGATTCTAGTTCTCTGTTGTAACAGATAAAAAAGTTAAAAAGTCTGTCCAACTTGTTCCAACTTTGATAATTGGTCGTGTTAAACTAAGAGATGATTCTCACATTTATTTGTTTTTTATTTGTCATGGTCTGATTTCTGGATCATGGTGAATTGGAATTTCCTTCCGAACTTTTGAAGTTGTTTGCTTTCATAACAAAAACCAAATAACCTCAAAAATCAATAGAAAACCAAATCACCTAACCTCAAATGGTGCAGAACAGGGAACTCCACTATAGAGGTTCTTTGCCCCACCAACCATTTCTACCACGAGCATCAACCGTGCAGTTAGCTTGTTCCACGATGACAAAGTTACAATTGGGAGATTGAATCGGATAAATGTTAACTCTCCGAAAAGTTCTCTCCCTTGCTGACGGATATTGTCGGCTGAGGTTTTCCCTAAAAAATTCATCCAATTTTTTCATTCTGTCTAGACCTTCTTCTCTGTTCTAGCCTCTTTTATGCACAAAAGTTTGTTCAAAATCTTCTCGTAACAATGGATAATTCTTTTCTAATTCTACTGCACTCCAAATCCTAAAGTTCTGAAACGTATTTGGCATTTTTAACCATGAATTAAAAGTTTTTTTCAATTTAATCATTTGAACGTAAAATTAACTTATAATTACTTCTGATTCGACAGCCAAAAAGTAAATAACAGTATTCAATTGGCTTTGCAGCTATCTTCATGCCAGCCTTAAATAAGTTATTAATTTTTATTTATTGCTTAATAAACTTTTTAGGTATCGGAGAATACCTGGAGATCGATGCAAGGGTGGAAAAGATGCCCTGGTTCAGAAAATGATTAATTACATAGATACGAGAGTTCCGTGTAAATCAGAGGAATTGGAATCTTACGGGTTGTCTCATCAAGTTGAAGCAAAACGTTCCCGAAAGGTTTTCCAACTAACTTTTTTCTTAATTGCTATAGGAGTTTATTGCTTTAATTGTTTTAATTGCTTAATTGCTATCGAAAATTTGTTTTGGTTCATACACATTTTCGTATTTTCGTATTTCTGTAGCAAATGAATTATTTTTTCCAGGGTGCAAATAGCAAGGGTTTTCTTGTGTTTGGAATTATTCTCATCATATTGGTGTTAGTTGGTGCTGTCATCTTAATTGCCCGGAAGTTCATAAGCTCTCAAAACAGGTTATTTGCCTTTTTATATCCATGATTGTAAGCTTTTTGCGTTTCATTATGCTTCTTGCGTGACCAGTTTGTTCGTTTCTGGTTTACAATTCCGACTCTTAAAAGCTCTTCCCTTAATAAGTTTCTGCGTTGCTGCAGGCATCATGGAATTTTAATTTCATTTCAATGAAAATTCACTTCATGTTCACAATGTTGTTGCAACTAAACAGGACGAAAATGGCAAATAGGATTACCCTTTCGTTGGTTGCTACTGTTATTGTTAAGCAAGTGCACTACATTTTCCTTTTGATAACGAATGAGCGACATGCACAGTGCACAATGGCATTTAATACTTTAATTGTTTTCTTTGGTTAGTTCACTAGAGTGATTTGAGTCGATCTTTGTTACTTCTACTTAAGCACATTGTTAGAAGTTATTGTCCTTTTTTGGTAGTTTTGCATCTTTTCGCTACTCGCAACTCTCCAGCAATGAGTCAGATGAGCTAATTGAGGAAGTGAATGGCTACGACCCCAGGCCAAGGGGGGTTAGGCCATACCAAGATGAATCGGACTTCGAGTCTGTAAGTAGCTACCTTTGACTTTCAAATTTAATGAAGCATTCAGTCAAAACATCAACTAATTGCTTGCGAATATCAATATAAACTCCTTGGATATATTCAAGCAGCGTCACTGATTGTATCGACTGCACTTGGAAAAGCTGCACATGAATTGTTGATGTATGAGATTATATCAAATTAATCTCAGATCACTATACTAATCTTAGATAAGAAAGAACTTTATAAATTATATACTGCAGTCTGAATTTTAGATCGCTTTCATCCTGATTTATCTTTTTTTACTTAATCTTGTTGAAAATATTATCTTATCTAACGTTTCTGAAACTGAACCGCATTTTCTGAAATTTATGTTTTCAGGATGCAGAAATGCTCAAATTGTGACCAGAATCTATTGGCGTGTTTTTCTGGAAATGAAAGTGATTTGACAGTTGCTCTGGTGCTTCTATTGTAGGTCTGATGCAGCTATATAAATACCTCTAAACCTTGATGGAATTGTTTTCCTGTGTTAAGCTTATTGAATAGCTTTCATCTATTATTAACCACTAAATCCCTGCATGATGACGTTGGTCATGCGTCTGTCATCGTCTAATAAAGCCCCCCCTATTGGTGAATTCTGTTAACTTTTTTAAATCCCTTTACTTATTTAGAGGTCAGAAAAGAACCATCGTGATATTTGTCAATAAGTAAGTGATGCGAGACTCTTGGCTATTGGTTAAGCTAAAGAGCTAAAGTTGCTTTCTTCGAGGAAATAAGCGTAAACGAAAATTAGTGCCAATTTGAGAACTCTGTGTTTGTTTTATAACTCCTTGATTTTAGCTTATGTTTTTCGCTAGGTGCTTTATCACAAGTTTCTTGTGATAATTTTCTTTACAAGGATATGTTAGAACAGGAATATTCAAAAGCATACATGTCACAGATAAAATAAAAGGTACCCATTAATGTATAGGTTAGTTTGTTTTGTGTTGCAAAATGATTTCACACTGTTATTAAATCAGTTCTACAAACGTAGACAATGTATTGCTGAATTCGCATTAACTTCATTTGAATTGGATTAAATTGATACTTGTATGACTTTTTTGCATGCTTGTATGACACGTAAATTTCATTTGCATTCTAATATTTTGGTTTTATTTTCCAAAAATAACGTAGGTCATTATATTTTAACTCAGTGTTAACGTTGCTGTTCGCAGGGCATTTCATTAAAGGGGGAAAATGGTCTTTTTTATCCCTTTTTATAATCAAGTACAATTTTACAGGCCCTCAGTACCTTCACTACATACAAAAATGCATTATAACAGAACTTAAATTATTCCCGGTCGAGATTAAACCTGTCCCATGGCCAGTTGAATAAAAAAGAACAATCATAATGGGAGCAATTGTGTTTTTAAAGCTGAAATGTAAGCTGTTATATGACGCTGAATCATGTATACATAATGGTGGCCGAATATATCTATATTACCGGGAACTCTCTTTTCATTCGATTAAACTCGGGTATTGTTCTGTTGATATTGTTTTGTGAGCCTTTGTCAACATATAATGTTGAAATGTCATATGACGACGGTCTTGGAACGTAATACCCCTTAGTTACCTTATATATATATATCTAGAATAGAAAGGCCTAGCAGAGTTTACGATGTTTTTCTGTTGAACCGTAGAAAGAAGTATTTATTTTCACTGTATACGACTTTTACTTATGCAGCTTGCAAGCAAAAATATTTCCCTCTATTTGTATATTCAGAGATGAGTTAATCTGCAATCTTTTAAACAGGAATTATTGGTAATGAGCATTATTTTACGAAATATTTGTCTTTTTGCATTAGCAACTTTTGTGCATATTGCAAAAATGCAATTTTGTTGATTGATTTTTAATAAATTGAATCATTACAAATACCATACAAATACCATAATGGTTTTGAAGGTTGGCAAAATGATAAAGATTGCCCTCTAGCTGCAAACAACGGCCAGCATTTGGACAAATGATAGCATGTGATAGTGTGAACTGCAGTGGTGAATGGTTCCATTATCCCTGTGTGCAAATTACAAGAGCTCCAAAAGGTTCCTGGTTCTGTAGGCAATGTCACAGGGAAAACGACAACAATACTGCAACTGTTAGAGGCTCTTTCTAAATTTTTCCTCTGGTGAATTAAGGGATTTTTAAAATGGCTCCCTTTTCATTCAATTCTTCCTCAATAAGAAAACCTCTGTCTGCCAAGATACAGTCACCAACATTTACCTTATTTAGAAACCCAGAATCAGCTGCTATTTTCTTGTCTGATACTCGACCACCCCACCCTTCTGATAGAAACATCACAGCACCTGCTTGACTTATTCCGATAAGGTATTTGGAAGTGTTATTGTGCTTGTAGTTAGACCAGGTTCGTGCACGAGCAGTCAGATTGGAATGACGTTCTATAAAAATTTCGCTACAATCAATTATACAAACACGGTCTCTGAACTTCTTTTTGAATGACTTTGGCAGATTTTGGCGTATTGTTTATCTGTCTGGCCAGATAATCAGATTCTTCATGTGTTTTGCTAATGCTGGTAACCATGCTCTAAATATTTTTGATACTGTAGAATCAGGTACTTGAAACCTAAATGCTAGATCTTTGTTTAAAAGGCCAAGTCGCAGTTTCATAAATACCATTAGAACATGGTCATTAACAGACATACTAGAATGATAAGATCTAGCTTTGTCTTTCACAAGTGAGCTTACCCACAAGAAAGTATCTCTTGATGGTAAACCTGTAAAAAATTTCACTAAGTTATCATCAGAGCTGATTTTATTGAATCCAAAGTTTTGAGCTTTTTATTGAATCCAAAGGTTGAAGGGCTTTAAATTTCTGACTGACAAAGGTCAATCCTAATTTTGTAATTTTGAAATTTTCACGACCACGTTTTTTAGATAAGCTTAGAATACATTTCAGAATATTTCTTGCAGGCATTTTCTTGTAATCGTTTAGAACATTTTGTTATTTTTAAGGCATGCTCTTATTACATTTGATTAATTCCAGTCTTAAAATTGAATTAATCACTGTATGAGGCTCCATAGGCCCAGTGGCGCAGAGAGGGGGGCAGGGGGGGGCAGTTTGCCCCAGGGCCTCGGCCTGAAAGGGGCCCCAAAATTATTCTGAAAATTTTTTTAAAGTGTCTTTTTTTGAGAAACTGAAAATGCATTCAAAGATATATTTGTTAATGTCGAAAATGATGGCAGTAATTTCATTGGGTCCGTACACTGAGTCTTGTTTGAATTTAAAGCCTATCAGCTTTATTTATTAAGTCTGGGGCCCCGAAAAAAGTTGAATAAACCTTAGATCACATATTTTACGGATCTCTTTTTTAAGCTGAGTTTCCCTGAGTTTCGCAAAATCGTACTTATTGGGGGAAGGGAGCCCTGATAAAAAATTAGGTAACCCATATAATCTTGTTTTAATCTATGGCCCGTTCAAGTGAGTTATGTTTGCATTTAGACTCGTTGCATGAAGCTATATTATACTTTTGTGGCCCCTTTCAGCAAACTAGCATTAATAAAGAACCGCTTACGTTCAACAATGACTCAAGACCGACTATCAAGCCTCATGACTCTTTCGATCGAGCACGAACTAGCAAGACAAATTGATTACGACAATATCATTGATCAGTTTGCAACTGAAAAGCAAGAAAAATTAACTTTTGAAAGACGAAAGAACTGAAAAGCGTAGTTCCATGGGATTTTTTAAATAAAAGTGCGTAGAATAAAAGTTTCCTTTCATTTTAAATTTTAATATTGCGTGGCTCACCAGAAAAAAACAGTCAGAATTGAAGGAACACATTTTGAAGTCCTCTTTAATCAGCTAAATGGGTGTGGTCAAAGAGCGTATTTAAATCGCTTACCTTTAGAATTAATGCTTTTTATTACATTTTTGATATTTTAACCATATTCTATAACGTGCGCAAACGTTTGGAAATAATGGGCGTTTCCCATTTCAAAAAGGGCGTGGTCTCGAGAAAAATTTTGTATCCGACTCTAGGGCCCCAGCCAGGACTTTGCCCCAGGGCTAGGCGGCCCTGCATAGGCCACGGCGTATACCTTGGAAATTAAGCAACTAAAGGATTTGTCGGATTATTCTTTTCTTTGTACTTTCTCCTTTACTCGTTTTATTTGCTAAAAAGAGAGGGCTGAAGCCCCCAGCTCTCCACCTGGTGCCGCCTATGTTACATCGGTCGATCTCAAACGGAGAAAGTTCTTGACAAGTCATGGGAAATGTACTGTGCTTCTTTAAGCACTACTTTTAAATATTATTTAAAAAATTCTATTTCGTATCCCGTTTTTAGAAGCAATTTGATGGAATGATTATCACACTATCCCCATTACGACGAATGTAGTTGAAAATACTTGCATTTTCATAAAAAAATTTTTATGCCTTTCTTATGTTTCTCTTTGAGCTACAGTTCACAAGGTCATTTGAGTCAAAACTTCAAACTTTACAAATGATTCAAATTTTTTTCCGATGTACCTAGCTTTCTACCAACAGCTTTAAATTTTCCGACTGTCCTCAAATTTTCCGACTGGTTGAAAGATTGGAGGGGTGTCACACCTCCCACAACCCCACCCCAGTACTTACGTGCTTGGGCACCCAATCAACATCATCAGGATCTTCAGACTTGTTACCTTTTAGAAATTTGAATGCTTATTTGTTGGTTTATTTTAGGAAAAGCTGAACAATTCATTAAATCTTAAAATAATTTTTCAAATGTTATGAACAAAGTAACACTGAAATATGAGCTAAGCATCATTATTCTACAGTGGAATTCATAGGACTGCCTTGAATTGAAATTAATTTTCTGACAACCTGGACCCGATACAATGAGAAAATTCTTGTACATAAATGATTAAACTGAAAAAATCAACTGCCCACTTGACAACAATGACAGATCATAACCTAAAATCCGTCACAGAATGTAAAAAGTTGCTTTGTATATTCCGATCAGGAAGAAGCATTCAAAGCATTCCTGAAATTAAAATGTTCAGAGCAGACTTTTTGTTTTGAAATTTGCTCTTCCGTCCACGTTTTCCAATCCTCTCTATTTAAGGCACGAACCCACTCCTTGCGACCATAGGCATAAATTCAGGGGTAGGGCTCTGGGGCTTAAGCCCCCCCTGACGAAATTTTTAGATTAGTTTGTTATATTATTGTTTTCACGCATAAGATTTTTTGCATTAGTTAATTGTGTTTACAGCAAAATAAGGTATGAAATTATTGTGCATAGCATAGGGGAAAAATGCATGACGCTGGTCATGGCGGCACGGGATCGCGGGCGCAAATACTCCACATGGCTTCAACATATGCAGTAAAAACTTCAAAGTCAAAGTATAAAAGATAATTGTTTTCGGAAATCTACTAGACATACTACTGGATGAAACTTATAAAACAGAAATGCTTAATCAAGGTATATCAAGAAAGAACTTTTAATCATTATTTCAAAACAACAAACAAAATTGCAGGTAAATGTCGAAATATCTACATTTATATAAAATCACAATATTTAGATGAAACATTGTCACGAGAAAAAGGGTTACCTACAGAAAAATGTAGATTTTGCTACAAAACGAAACTATTGCCAAAGTAATTGCCAAACAAAAAGGTTTTTGCTGGTTCTTATCATTTGTTGTGAATGTATTGCCTTTTCATGGAAAATGGAAGAAACTGGCCGCTACTTTTGATTATTATGAATGTGACTTCGTGGTCGATAAGGAATATGAAAAGGCTAAGTTGTCGCGAGAAAAAGGGTTACCTACAGAAAAATCTAGATTTTGCTACAAAACGAAACTATTGCCAAAGTAATTGCCAAGCATCGAGGTTTTCGCTAGTTATTATCATTTCTTTTGATTGCTTTGCCTTTTCATGGAAAAATGAGGGAAGTTGCCATTACTTTTGGTCATATATGTGACTTCGTGATCGAGAAGGAATATGAAAGAGTTTAATTGCCGCGAGAAAAAGGGTAACCTACCGAAAAATATAGATCTTGCTACAAAACGAAACTATTGCCAAAGTAATTGTCAAGCATCAAGGTTTTCCCTGGTTACTATCATTTCTTTTGATTGTATTGCCTTTTCATGTAAAAAGGAGGAAAGTTGCCATTAATTTTAAACATGACCGATCACGAAGTCACATTTATGACCAAAAGTAATGGCAACTTCCCTCATTTTTCCATGAAAAGGCAAAGTAATCAAAAGAAATGATAATAACTAGCGAAAACCTCGATGCTTGGCAATTACTTTGGCAATAGTTTCGTTTTGTAGCAAAATCTAGATTTTTCTGTAGGTAACCCTTTTTCTCGCGACAACTTAGCCTTTTCATATTCCTTATCGACCACAAAGTCACATTCATAATAATCAAAAGTAGCGGCCAGTTTCTTCCATTTTCCATGAAAAGGCAATACATTCACAACAAATGATAAGAACCAGCAAAAACCTTGTTGTTTGGCAATTACTTTGGCAATAGTTTCGTTTTGTAGCAAAATCTAGATTTTTCTGTAGGTAACCCTTTTTCTCGCGACAACTTAGCCTTTTCATATTCCTTATCGACCACAAAGTCACATTCATAATAATCAAAAGTAGCGGCCAGTTTCTTCCATTTTCCATGAAAAGGCAATACATTCACAACAAATGATAAGAACCAGCAAAAACCTTGTTGTTTGGCAATTACTTTGGCAATAGTTTCGTTTTGTAGCAAAATCTACATTTTTCTGTAGGTAACCCTTTTTCTCGCGACAATTCAACTCTTTCATATTCCTTATCAACCACGAAGTCACATTCATAATAATCAAAAGTAGCGGCCAGTTTCTTCCATTTTCCATGAAAAGGCAATACATTCACAACAAATGATAATAACCAGCAAAAACCTTGTTGTTTGGCAATTACTTTGGCAATAGTTTCGTTTTGTAGCAAAATCTAGATTTTTCTGTAGGTAACCCTTTTTCTCGCGACAATTCAACTCTTTCATATTCCTTATCGACCACGAAGTCACATTCATAATAATCAAAAGTAGCGGCCAGTTTCTTCCATTTTCCATGAAAAGGCAATACATTCACAACAAATGATAAGAACCAGCAAAAACCTTGTTGTTTGGCAATTACTTTGGCAATAGTTTCGTTTTGTAGCAAAATCTAGATTTTTCTGTAGGCTACACTATCTCTCGCGACAATTCAGCCTTTTCATATTCCTTATCGACCACGAAGTCACATTCATAATAATCAAAAGTAGCGGTCAGTTTCTTCCATTTTACATGAAAAGGCAATACATTCACAACAAATGGTAATAACCAGCAAAAACCTTGATGCTTGGCAATTACTTTGTCAATAGTTCGTTTTGTAGCAAAATCTAGATTTTTCTGTAGGTAACCCTTTTTCTCGCGACAATTCAGCCTTTTCATATTCCTTATCGACCACGAAGTCACATTCATAATAATCAAAAGTAGCGGCCAGTTTCTTCCATTTTCCATGAAAAGGCAATACATTCACAACAAATGATAAGAACCAGCAAAAACCTTGTTGTTTGGCAATTACTTTGGCAATAGTTTCGTTTTGTAGCAAAATCTAGATTTTTCTGTAGGTAACCCTTTTTCTCGCGACAATTCAACTCTTTCATATTCCTTATCGACCACGAAGTCACATTCATAATAATCAAAAGTAGCGGCCAGTTTCTTCCATTTTCCATGAAAAGGCAATACATTCACAACAAATGATAATAACCAGCAAAAACCTTGATGTTTGGCAATTAGTTTGGCAATAGTTTCGTTTTGTAGCAAAATCTAGATTTTTCTGTAAGTTACCCTTTTTATCGCGACAATGTTTCATCTCAATATTGTAATTTTATATAAATGTAGATATTTCGACATTTACCTGCAATTTTGTTTGTTGTTTTGAAATAATGATTAAAAGTTCTTTCTTGATATACCTTGATTAAGCATTTATGTTTTATAATTTTCTTCCAGTAGTATGTCTACTAGATTTCCGAAAACAATTAACTTTTATACTTTGACTTTGAAATTTTTACTGCATATATTGAAGCCATGTGGAGTATTTGCGCCCGCGATTCCGTGCCGCCATGACCAGCGTCATGCATTTTTCCCCTATGCTCATTGAAGATAATCATAATCCACGGAAGCGAGGTTGTTGCCAAAAATGGCGGAGGACGGAAGTTCGGGGTCGGCCTATGACCAAATTTGTTTTTCAGGGGAAAGTAACTGCCAATTATTCAGAGCACATTTTCTGAAACCTGATATGTGTACATCTTGCATGAAAGAGATTGGAAAACATACGAGAGATGCTGTGGAGTCGGAGGAAATTGTTCTTCGGGTAGGCTGGGAAGATGTTTTAATCTGTACGTTTTTTAGGCGTTGTTGGCGTAGAAGAAAACAGAAAGGGAAAAAAAGTGAACTGCATTCTTTTAGTTTTATGAATCTGGGAGGCAAGCCCACTCTCAGAGAATGACTACATTGCCAAATACACCAGTTGTCAAGGGGAATGGGAAGCGAATCGTTCTATACAAGAGGGTATCAACCGAAATTTCTAATAT
>NW_027019809.1:0-31972 GCF_013076305.1 Rhopilema esculentum | reverse complement strand
TCTGCGTGTTCTGTGTTGTTTTAGGAGTAATTTACGCCTTTATCCACAAGGCCTATTTTCCTGCTTCCTTCCCGGTGAAACCCGCGTGGCTGGAAAAGGACGGGGGTGATGTCAAAAGATTTTCGCAAAATACAAAATGGCTGGGGGTTTTTGTATTTTGCGAAAACTCGCCAAACATTGTCGAAATGTTAGTTTTTATTTGAGAAAATGTACGGAAAGGCTTTGGATTGTATTTAAAATTTTGTTTTTTGAGTAGGCATCAAAAGATTCGATCAAATTAAAGAATTTTCGCAAAATACAAAATGGCTAGGGGCTTTTGTATTTTGCGAAAACTCGCCCAACATTGTCGAAATGCTAGTTTTTATTTGAATAAATGTACGGTAATGCTTTAGAAAGAGGCTTTGGGTTTTTTTGATAGTGTAGCAGGAACCTATAACAAAAAGGTGCATGCATTTTCTTTGGCGCCAGACAATGACTCACTTCTTAAAAGAAATTAGCAGGACGCCCATTATTTGTGTCATCAACGTGTGAAGACTTCCCTCTTCTCATTCATAATGACATTTTTCTTTTGTTCTACTTCCTGGGTGCCTATTTGTGCCAATCTGGTGACATTCCATGTGATTGAATTTTATCGGTTGGGCGAGTTTTCGCAAAATACAAAAACCCCCAGCCACTTTCGAATCTTTTGATGCCTACTCAATTGACAAGATTTTAAATACAGTCCAAAGCCTTTCCGTACATTTTCTCAAATAAAAACTAACATTTCGACAATGTCTGGCGAGTTTTCGCAAAATACAAAAACCCCCAGCCATTTTGTATTTTGCGAAAATTTTTTAATTTGATCGAATCTTTTGATGCCTACTCAATTGACAAGATTTTAAATACAGTCCAAAGCCTTTCCGTACATTTTCTCAAATAAAAACTAACATTTCGACAATATTTGGCTAGTTTTCGCAAAATACAAAAACCCCCAGCCATTTTGTATTTTGCGAAAATTCTTTAACTGGATCGAATCTTTTGATGCCTACTCAATTGACAAGATTTTAAATACAGTCCAAAGCCTTTCCGTACATTTTCTCAAATAGAAACTAACATTTCGACATTATTTGGCTAGTTTTCGCAAAATACAAAAACCCCCAGCCATTTTGTATTTTGCGAAAATTCTTTAATTTGATCGAATCTTTAGATGCCTACTCAATTGACAAGATTTTAAATACAGTCCAAAGCCTTTCCGTACATTTTCTCAAATAGAAACTAACATTTCGACATTATTTGGCTAGTTTTCGCAAAATATAAAAACCCCCAGCCATTTTGTATTTTGCGAAAATTCTTTAATTTGATCGAATCTTTTGATGCCTACTCAAAAAAACAAAATTTTAAATACAGTCCAAAGCCTTTCCGTACATTTTCTCAAATAGAAACTAACATTTCGACATTATTTGGCTAGTTTTCGCAAAATACAAAAACCCCCAGCCATTTTGTATTTTGCGAAAATTCTTTAATTTGATCGAATCTTTAGATGCCTACTCAATTGACAAGATTTTAAATACAGTCCAAAGCCTTTCCGTACATTTTCTGAAAAAAAACTAACATTTCGAGAATGTCTGGCGAGTTTTCGCAAAATACAAAAACCCCCAGCCATTTTGTATTTTGCGAAAATTCTTTAATTTGATCGAATCTTTTGATGCCTACTCAATTGACAAGATTTTAAATACAGTCCAAAGCCTTTCCGTACATTTTCTCAAATAGAAACTAACATTTCGACATTATTTGGCTAGTTTTCGCAAAATACAAAAACCCCCAGCCATTTTGTATTTTGCGAAAATTCTTTAATTTGATCGAATCTTTAGATGCCTACTCAATTGACAAGATTTTAAATACAGTCCAAAGCCTTTCCGTACATTTTCTGAAAAAAAAACTAACATTTCGAGAATGTCTGGCGAGTTTTCGCAAAATACAAAAACCCCCAGCCATTTTGTATTTTGCGAAAATTCTTTAATTTGATCGAATCTTTTGATGCCTACTCAAAAAAACAAAATTTTAAATACAGTCCAAAGCCTTTCCGTACATTTTCTCAAATAAAAACTAACATTTCGACAATGTTTGGCGAGTTTTCGCAAAATACAAAAACCCCCAGCCATTTTGTATTTTGCGAAAATCTTTTGACATCACCCCCGTCCTTTTCCAGCCACGCGGGTTTCACCGGGAAGGAAACAGGAAAATAGGCCTTGTGGATAAAGGCGTAAATTACCCCTAAAACAACACAGAACACGCAGAATGTTGGGTATTTACCAATTACCAATTAGCAAGCACCTGGATGCTTACTGTTATCGTATTTCGCTGGAATGGGCAATTCACAATTAGGCCGTTCATGGCCTTGGTGTGGTTGGTTTTTGAACCATTTTCCAAAATGTGTCCATGAGCTATCTAACGTTAAATGGGACATGAACTAGGCTATTTGCATGAACAGAGTCGCCCTGAATATGAATTGCTTGTTTTCGGTCGTTGATCTGGGCAAATAAAGTTTTTAGAATCAGTTTTCGCATTTTACAAAATACCACCTCGAAACTTGTATTTTGCGAAATTTCGCATTTTCGCATTATGCGAAAATTTTCACAAAATACAATAAGCCTCTGAGACACACTTTTGTAGCTTAGGACCTGCACTTCCTGCTGGTTTAAGTCAGATTTTGTTACCTCAAACACAAGGGTACATAATAGCTTTTGAAGGTGGTACACTTTTTGACCAGTAAATTCGCATGGAAAATAACATTTAACATTATTTGCCAAAATTTTTATCTGGCTAGATACGCCATAATCTTGTGCATCGAATGATATATAGTTTATCCAGATTCCTTTAGCCGTTTGGCCTTTAGGAAGGAAAAACCAATTTTCGTGTTCAAAACGTTTACCGTAACCTTAAAACGGCTACTGCTGTTGCTGTTGTAGATGGCAAGAAATTAGATGCAAACATCTTTTTTGATGAAGGCTCTCAACGCAGTTACGTTCGCACAGAATTTGCCAATCAGTTAGGTTTGATACCTGGATCTTACGAGCTTTTATCTGTTTCTGGTTTCGGCGGAACTATAACAAAACAGAACTATGGTGTATCTACGATTGGCTTAGAAACCACTACAGGTGTTGAATTTGTTAAAGTTCTTGTTTCTGATGAGATTGTGAAGCCCTTAAATCAAAGTGGCTGCTCTAGCTTAAAAAGTGACCCCCGTTTCCAGAATCTCGTATTTGCAAACGATTTCAACAGTGAGCACTTCACAGTTGATATTCTCATTGGTGCCGATGCCGCCTATCGTTTTCTAGGAGCTGTTAACGATCAATTTCATGAGCCTTTCATCCAGAATTCTAAATTTGGTGCAATTGTTTCCGGACCACTTCCAAAACCAAGCTGTGAAACAACAAATCACGCATTTCCACAAGAAAATGATTAAATGCACACCAACCTTGTTCAATCCAACAATGGATTTGACGCAGATAATGATAAGCCGCTCAATGCTACATTTTCGGTTGAAAATCTAATTGACAATGCTGAACTTTCTATTTAGTTTGAAAGAATTCTTCAACAACAATCATTGAATTTTGATCATGACAAAAAAGAGGCTAATGAATTCCTTCATGATTACCAACAGAAGCTAGAATTTCGGGATGGCCAGCATTTTGCACCTTTGCCATTGAAACATGACCACCCCCCGTTACCATCTAATCTTAGCCTTTGTAAAAGCCGGCTTGCTCAAATGACCGCCCGTTTAAATAAACTAGGTGTCAATACTGTAAAGTGATGGAATCAATACTGTAAAGTGATGGAAGAACATTTGGCTAAAGGGTATATCGAACAACTTTCTGATTTGCAAGAGCCCTGGCCAGAACAGGGATGTCACTACCTGCCACATTTCTTTGTGCTTAAAGATTCCGAAACGACCCCCCTACGTATAGTTTTTGCAGCAAATTCAGGGAAGGTTAGTCTCAATGATTGTTTGTACACAGGCCCTTGTCTATTGAACAATCTCGTAGAATTAATTCTCAAGTTTCGTTTTCCACAATATGCCTTCGTAGCAGATATCAAGAGAGCCTTTCTCCACATAAAGTTACGGGAGGAAGATCGTCCATTTGTTCGCTTTCTCTGGTATAAGGATAACGATCCAACTAAAGCCATCTGTGTCTACACCTATACAACTATAGTTTTTGGTCATACCAGCAGTCCTATATCTCTGGGAGCTGTTTTATTACATCATTTAGAACAATTTCGTTCTCCGTTCGCTGTCGATATTTCCGACAAACTTTACGTAGACAATCTACGTAGACAATATTTAAACGAAGCATGCGATATTATGCAGCAAGGCAATTTTGTACTTCGGCAGTGGTGCTCAAATTCTCAACTGCTGCGCAACGCCGTTGAGGAACAAAACACTAATACTCAGTCTTCAACTGTTTCAATTTTCGGACTTTCTTGGGATTCAAACACAGATGACGGGGTACTGATGGCAGTCTTTGGCACATCATCGGGATCCACTGGAATTTGATGGTAGGCACGGACGAGATCAATCTTTGAAAATATAGTTGCACCATGTAGCGTTGCAGAGAAATCCTGAATATATGAAATTGGGTATCGATCTGGTACTTTTACTTTGTTGAGGGCTCTGTAATCACCGCAAGGATGCCAGTCGCCAGTTGTAGGTTTAGGGACCATGTGGAGTTGAGACGACCAACTACTTTCCGAAGGACGAATGATGCCCAATTGTAGCATGTTGTCAAACTCGGCTTTGGCGACAGCTAAACGATCTGGTGCGAGGCGTCGTGGACGGCAGTAAACAGGTGGACCGTTGGTTCGAATATGATGGGTAACAGTGTGTTTGACAGCAGATTCTTTATAACAGGGACGGGCCAGTGCAGGGAACTTCTTGAGAAGGGCTTGGTATGGAGAAGTTGTGTCTGGAAGAGCAAACATTGGCCTTGGTGAAGGGTGTGTTGATTTGATACCATTTACAAGGTAGTTGTCGTATCAATTAATTTACGTTGGCGCACATCCACTTTCAAGCCAAAGTGGGCAAGAAAATCAGCACCAATAATAGCAATTGGAACGTCAGCAATAAGAAAAATCCATTGAAAATTACGGCGAAGTCCTAAATCCAGAACCAAGGATTTTTCACCATATGTTGAGATTGGAGATTTGTTGACAGCTTGTAGGGTGATAGAAAAGGGTGCTGCTTTTCAAAGCGTGAAGGAGGAAGAACACTTACGTCAGCGCCTGTGTCGACAGGAAAACGTGTGCCAGTAGGACGGTCTGTGACAAAGAATAGGCGACTTTGGTGTAGGGTGCCAGGAAGACTTGTCGCCTCTAGCAGCTGGCGGGGAAGTTTTCCTGTTGCTGAGATGCAGAAGGCTTGAATGTGAAGGAGCATGGTGGATTGCATTTGCGGGCAGCAGAACCAAAACGCCAGTGATACCAACATTGAGAACTTGCGTGACGTTCAGTGCTTGAATTTCGACGATATGGAGAGCGTGATGGAGTGGGACTGCGACCACGTGGACCAGAACGAGGTTGTGAAGTATAACGGTTGGCCAGAGCTTGTACTTGTGCAGATAAGGTGCTTATTTGCTGACGGAGTTCGGCAACTTCGCTTGGTGGTGTTGTGTTGGAGGCAGCAAAAGCAGCAACAGGGGGTGCAGGGGTAGCCACTTCCATTATTTTATCAGCAAATGTTGCTAGATTTTCAGTGGAAACTGATTCGGGAGTAGAGGCTAAAATTAGCTGAGCGTTGATAGGCAGCCGATTTAAAAATATTTTTCGCAATAGGCTGTCTTCGAAACGATTGTCACCAAGAAGTTGTCGCATTTTGCGGAGAAGTTGCGAGGGCTTTCTATCACCAAGTTCCTCTGAAGTCAAAAGCTGGTGAAAACGTTTTTGCTCAGAAGCTGAAGTGCGCTTAATCAGTTCTGCTTTGAGTTGATCGTACGGCTCTGCTGTAGGAGGATTGACAAGCAGGTCGCGTACCTCTTGTGCAATTTCAGGTTGCAGTGAAGCCACCACGTAGGCATATTTGGTGACTTGAGATGTGATATTGCGTGTTAAAAATTGGGCTTCCACCTGTGCAAACCAGACAACGGGATCAGTCGGCCAAAACGCAGCGACTGGAGATAGCATGGCATTGGAGAAAGTAAGCGAACCTGTTGAGGTGCTGGCAGTTGGTGTTTCGTCATTCATTGTTAAGATTGAGCTTTATGAAAAATATGGCCTATCAAATAGCGAGGAATTTGACAAGGGCAAATCAAATAAAAAGCGTGGTCACCAATTTAGTAAAAGCGTTGTTGTTTCTTTTACTAACTAATTTGTGTGTTAGTTTGTATATATATAACTTCTCACCTAGGTGTGTGCAGAAGCGAAGAGTTGAGAAGACTTGTTTTTCTCTGTACCAGAACTCGATTAATCATTTTTACTATTTACACAACTATAATAAAACAGCTCTGTGCCGTGTATAGGGGATTAACTAAAACAAAAGCTAGGAAATAGAAATAGAAATAGCTAGGATAAAAAAGCTAGGATAAAAAGCGAATGTAAATACAAAAGGAATATAAGCTGTTGTGCGTAAGTGCAAATATGTGGCTGAGTATATGGCTGATTAAGTGCAAATAAAATGTCGTATTATAAGTTCAATACATATGTACCAAGTTTAAAATCGATCAGAGCAAGTTGAATTTTGCGTATGCACAGTAGATCCTTTGGTGATACAAAGCCCAAATTTGACACCAGAGTATCTGATTATTTACATATATACGAAGTCTATCAGAGCAAGTGCTTGGATAATTGAATGTATAAGACAATCGATGGAATTCATATTTCGAAAATCGAAATATATAGCGTTTGTGCCCCTACAAGAAATGATAATAATGGAGGAGTCTGATTCGTTTCGAATAACAGAACTTAAACACGTATACACTGGCATAAAAGACTGAAGCACAAGCAATCCACCTCTTTTCGCGGTTATCGTGGTTAGAGAAAGACATACGTACTTTTCAAAGTGAATTTAACAGGTGATTTACCTTTACTTTCAACACTATTTCATTAGATGCTTATACTTGTTTTTAATTACTTATACTTGCTTTTTATTGTTAATAGTCAATTTTTTTAATTACTTGCAATAGCTTATATTCTTTTTAAGACAATTTTTTTAAATTGTTGCCCACCTGAAGCGAAATAGGCTGGTCTCCACGACTCAGCACTTTGAAGTAAGGTATAGGGGTGCTGAGAGACGTCGCTTCAGGTACCTTAGGTTATTGTGTTTGTGTGCTTACAATCCTCCGTTCAGTGCTTAGTACCGACCTTAGTCCATTGACTTTGTACACATGAGTATTGAATAGTCATCTTGTTGAGGTCTAAAGATGTGCACGGGGAGCGTTTGTTACACTTACCAATGATTAGGAACAATTAGATTTTTTTATTTTTTCTTTTCATTTTATTCCCTGATTTATTTCCTGATTTATTCCAAATATATAACAATTTAATAAATACCACTACCTTAAATGTTTAGATTACAATCGAGTACCAAAGCGACGATATGGTAGCAAATAACGCTAGAGAGATAAGATTGAGGAGGAGTGGGTATATCCTAAGATCAATGAGATCAGTAAATCGGAGGATGCGGTGAGTACATTTTTACTTTAACATTTTTTTAATTTGAAACTTTCAATTTTTACAACCATCATTTTTTCAAGTGATGCAACAACATTAGTGGTTGGATTGGGTAATTTTTAGATACAGGTTGTGATGTTAGGGTGTTTTATTTCAGGGAACTAACAAACATGTTCCCCGAAGCGGCAACAACATCCGATGATACAGACATTGAGGAGGAGCACAGAAGGGAGGAGACGAATGCGAGCGGAGGAGGAGGAGGAGACGAATGCGAGCGGCAGCCCTCCCCGGAACACTGAGGATGGAGGTGGAGGAGCGGTCACAACAAGCGCAATCACCGGAATCAACGCCACCCCCCCACATCACCAGAATCAACGCCGCCCCATTAAACGAAAGTCATTAATCATATTTGCTAAGTAATAACTCAATATAACATTTGTCTTCAAATTTATGTGATATATCTTCCAATGTTTCCCAATCAAAAATTTGTAAAGTTAATTTGTATGTATGTAAATTTGTAATGTCATTTTCTCAAATGTTATTACTGTGTGTGTTGGTGGGTTCACCTTCCTAACTACCCTGTCATTCTCGAGAATTGCCAAGTCTAATAATGGAACACTGTTTTTACTGAATATAAGATCAGTAAAATATTTTGCAATGACACTTTTATTTATTTCTTTCTTTGGAAATAAAATGCATCCAATCATACTACATTTTGCAACATTTGTTATAGAGTTTGGTAAATTCAAACTTCTTCTATTTAAAGTTAAACAAATTTTATTACTCATATTACTGGTCTTATCTTCACAGTAATCGAGGTCTCTCCAATATATTGCTTTGGTGAATAGAATGATGGTAGTTTTATAGGGCTGTCTTCATCATCCGTCAACTTGATTGAGATCAGTTGAAATTGAAGGTTTTCTTTTTGTGTAAATATGATGCTCTTCGGTTCATAATATTTCACATATGTGTCAACTTGTGTATCATAAAATGTAAACTTTCGCAGAACTCTATTCTTATCAAGACCTGCTAGGTAGTTATTTTCCAAAATGTCACATTTCACATTGATAGCTGATTCTGGAATAATGTGTATGCCAATAAATTTTAGTATAATGCACCGATTGATTGTTTATTTCCTTTTTATATCGATACAATGTCATGATTTGACTGGGAAAAATATTATCGTGTAATTGGTATTTAGGAACTTTAATCACACCAAGATTAAGCTTCTTTTCAGGGGGTGGTGAATGTTCGCATTCGCTGTTGAAATTCAGAAGACACACCAGGAATTGAGTGACAATTCTCTAATTAAAGACACTCTAATAAACACCCTGAAGACTGACAGAGTGCAGACATGGATAAAAATAATAGTGGCTTCGAGAGACTGTGTAAATTTATTGTGGATGGGAGAACCCCTCATGACCGAGAAGAAATCAGACACTTGTGCAAACTCTTTCTGCTAATCTCCATCAGTAGTTCAATTGTTGTCACAATATTTAGCCATGTTGGTTTTATTTTACTTCAAAGATTTATGAAGTAAAAAAAATCTGTCTCAGAAATGTTACTGTCTTTTTATGTGAAACCTCTATATCTACTGCGCATGCGCAAAACACCTGAAATCTCAAAACCTTTTTTAATCTCAAAAAACACCTCCTCATCCTACACGACATCCCCCCACACAGTGACCTCCTACGCATTCACCTCCTCCTGCAAATCACCCTGCTGCGCAATGCCAGCTGAGTTGATATCCTCGTATACTTACCTACTTATATAGCCATGTTAAAAATTGATACACAGAATCCTAACGATTCCTTGTGCTTAAAAAGAGACGGCAACCCCTTCTACCCAAGAGCCGATGTCAAATGATGCCACCTAGGAGTTGAACCCAGCCATCATATATAACCATGTTAAAAATTTATAAACAGAATCCTACCGATTCCTTGTGATTATAGAGAGACGGAAACCCCTTCTATCCAAGTGGCCATGGCAAATGATGCCACCTAGGAAGTTGTACCTAGCAACAACAAATAACAATGTTGAAAATTTATACCTAGAATCCTACCGATTCTTTGTGCTTATAGAGAGACGGAAACCCATGGCAAATTATATACAAGTTCCCATCGCAAATGATGCCACCTAGAAAGTTGTGCCCAGCCACAATATATAACCATGTTAAAAATTGATATACAGAATTCTACCGATTCCATTTGTTTATAAAGAGACCGAAACCCCTTCTACACAAGTTCCCATGGCAAATGATGCCACCTAGAAAGTTGTACCCAGCAATCACAAATAACCAAGTTAAAAATTTTATAAAGCAAATCCTACCGATTCCTTGTTCTTAAAGAGAGACGGAAACCCCTTCTATCCAAGTGCCCATGGCAAATGCTGCCACCTAGAAAGTTGTACCCAGCAATCATATATAACCATGTCAAAAATTTATGCACAGAATCCAAGCGATTCTTTGTGCTTATAGAGAGACAGAAACCCATGGCAAATTATATACAAGTTCCCATCGCAAATGATGCCACCTAGAAAGTTGTGCCCAGCCACAATATATAACCATGTTAAAAATTGATATACAGAATTCTACCGATTCTATTTGTTTATAAAGAGACCGAAACCCCTTCTACACAAGTTCCCATGGCAAATGATGCCACCTAGAAAGTTGTACCCAGCAATCACAAATAACCAAGTTAAAAATTTTATAAAGCAAATCCTACCGATTCCTTGTTCCTAAAGAGAGACGAAAACCCTTCTATCCAAGTGCCCATGGCAAATGATGCCACCTAGAAAGTTGTACCCAGCCACCACATATAACCATGTTAAAAATTTTTGCACAGAATCCTAGCGATTCCTTGTGCTTATAGAGAGACAGAAACCCCTTCTATCCAAGTGGCCATGGCAAATGATGCCACCTAGGAAGTTGTACCTAGCAACAACAAATAACAATGTTGAAAATTTATACCTAGAATCCTACCGATTCTTTGTGCTTATAGAGAGACGGAAACCCATGGCAAATGATGCCACCTAGGAAGTTGTACCCAGCCACCATATATAACCATGTTTAAAGTTATACACATAATCCTACCTATTCCTTGTGCTTAGAGAGAGACGGCAATCACATCATCGGGGATTGCTTGCCATATTGACAGGACAGGTTCTAGCAGCCCTGCTGAACCC
Organism: Rhopilema esculentum; assembly: GCF_013076305.1. Next base: position 21,148 of record NW_027019809.1, on the reverse strand, counting down.
AACTTCCATCCATGAGATAAAGGAGATGGAGGAGGCTTTTCTTTGTGAAGTTGTCTCCAAATGTAAGATTGATAATTTGCTCTTCGATAATGTTGTGCCAGTGAATCCTTAGCAGGTGGAAGCCTCTCTGTATTCTTCTTCTTCATTAAACGCCATTTTGAGGATCTTGCTGCTGGAAGGGATTGACAAGAAAGATCGCGATAGACACATTTTATGGTGAATTTTGTCAACCTTTGCATAAGCTCTGGACATAGCTCAACCTGTAGTCCAAGATCACAAATTAAACTGGCAAACTCTGGAGTTCTTTTCACTTTCTCCAACACTGAGACTTTTCCGTGACCAAAGAAGCCAATGATTGCATCTGCACCTGTGAAGGCATCTATTTGCACAAGGACTGAAGCTAGCTCTGAGGAGCATATGTTTTGACAATCCAACAGATGGCCTTTCTGACATAAGAGCATTTGGCCAAATTGCAACAACATCTGTATCAACACTGTCGAGTATGATCGGGTTTTGGCATTGGGAGAGCATGAAAGATGAGCCTTATATCAGCTTCGTGATGATGGCATTCCAGTTCTGGACTCACAGTTGAGGTCTTCAAATTAACGCATTTTTTCCCCGGTTGTGTAATAAAACTCTTGGTTTTTATTCAACGCTAATGACTTGAACTCTTTCCACAGAAGTTCTTGAAGACGCAGTTTATATCCTTTGTTGACAAAGAAGCTATTGAAGGCTTGGGCTTTCGGTGCAGGTTGGTCGCATTTATTTGATGCTTAATATCTTTGATCGAATTTGAGACATCATAGCGGTCATTGATGAAATGAAATGTTGATGCGTGTCGTGACAGCGCTATTCCAAACATCTCGGCAGCATAATCAGCCCAAGTGAAACTTTGACCATCTTCTTTGCCTCTATCCTCTTGAGTTGGAATTGCTAAGCGCCAGTAAAAACCCATGTCAAGAAGAGCTATCTGTGTGTCAGACAATACTTCTCGTTTGACGTCTTCAAGGATGAGCACATCCACTAACTTTGCTTTGACTGCTTTGCGTAGAGTACTTTTCACGTTGAAAAGAGCTAGTGGCACCTCTGTCAAGCGATAATGGATGATTCTTATGAGATCTAATTGAGCCTTCTGTGCCAACATGACCAGATCCACCATTGCTTAATTTTCCATCACACTCGCTTTCATTTGGTTTGCAGAGGCTGTGCCTTTTGGTTTCTCTTGTGTAATGAAAATGCAAAGACCATTTTTCTTTATTTTATCTGTATTGGCCTTTCTGTTGAGAAAATTCTTTCTTTCAAAAAATATTTATTTGTTTTTCACCTTCTTTGTATGTACTTGAAAAAATCTTCAACGAGACTTGGGGATGCAAGCAATCCAGATTCAAGTGATTGAAGGTCCTTGTGTTGCTGGTCAAAAGGATCACAATTCCACTCTTGTAAGCATCAGCTGAGATCTTGTACAAGCTTCTCGTCAAACCTTAAATTAACTGGAGAGTTTTCAGAATGGCTACAATTCTTTCCTTTATTGCTCGCAGCAGCGTGGAGAGCCTGGCGTGTTGACTCTATCTTGCTAATCGTTTTTGTGTGTGTGTATAACATGCTTTCGTTTTTGGTAAACCCAACCCACCCGGATTGTCATCTCTATTCATTTATCAAAGGGCAATGCGCTGAATGGACGTCCTCTGATTGATGGACAGAAAATGAATATCAAATTATCTACAAGTAAATAATTTAAATTACAACAAATGATTGATTACCTGGAAAAGAGACCTTTGTCTTGTAACATATGCCAACAATATATCACTGAAAGCTGTACTAATGGGATCTTCACAATCATCAGGAAAGTCTTTGGTGGATGGACTACGCAACCATGTACGAAAGCATCTCAGTTCTTCTTGGGGCTGTTTTTCTTCTGTGAGTCTATCTGAATGTGGTGGCCATTCTTGTATGGGCTGATTTTTGAACGTGTCTCGTAGGTGATGTGCGACACTATTCATTGAATGTTCTTTGTCGATTCCCCATGAGTTTATCGTTACCTCTATGTACGTCCCCCCGCTCTGGCTATCATACACAATAGTGCTTTCATTTTTCTGAAATCTGTTATGGAAGCCTAGCTCATCACCAAAGTTGTCTTCTAAAATCTTCTTTATATATAAAGTCCTTTCACATTCCGGATAATTAAAGTTATCAAGAAGTTTGTTGTAATCGTTCATTAAGCCTTTTAATGTTCTTGGCTCCCTATCTTTAACTTTATCCATGTACTTTTTTGCTCCAAAAGATGCAAATTTGAGGTTTTTCTATCACGATGCTTCGAATCTTTTCCTCTCATGCAAAATATGCACAGGTTCTTATCATGCAAATTTCCTGTCTGAGACCGTCGATGAACAGAAGATATTTTTGCTGGAAATTGGGAATGCGGCGTGAAATCATTTGACTGTGTACTCTCGGGGAAATTGTCTTGTTGCTTTTTTCGTGGCAAGGCACTTTCAAGTCTTTTGGAATCTCCAAGCTTTAACCTGCATGTCTTGTGAATACAATTACTTTCAGGCCCGCTTTCCCAATTTGTCTCTGTGTAAATTCTTGTGTATGGATCTAATCCCATCCATTTCTCAGCGACAGCTTTGAGATCCTTCCAAGCCCGGGTTTCTTTTCTCTCTTCCTTTGAATCGATACTGTGACATGAGATAATTCAAAAGTTACTGTTTGAATGCTAAGATCAAAGCCAAAGTTTACAACCATGGTAGATTTTGAAAACTATCCATGGTAGATATCATTATATGGAAACTGCCCTTTCAGTTTCCCGTATGTGACGTCATCGACCCTCAGTGACGTCATAGCATAAATTGCTGATATCATAAAAATATAATTTGATGTAAATCACTCGAAAGATTTCCTCACGAGGAGTCAAATGGTGTATAGTTTGAATGAATTTGACTTACTTGTCTCGAGTTTTAACCGTAAAAATGACTTTACAGTTGCATATTTTATGACGTCATTTTCGGCCAACGTCTATCGAAAATCAAAATGTACCCAGGCTCATTTTGAAGGGCGTACTTTGAAATACCAAAATCAACTTTTTAAACAAGTTCTCCTAAAAGTTTTCACGTGACCCTAGATTTCGACCCAACTAAAGACTTAGTGTAAAATGATATAAAAAAATGTAAATAAAGTTTTGAAAAGTCTCCATAAAACTTAATAAATCCCAAAAATCTTGATAAATCTAGATATATTTGTGAAATTCCCTATATATTCCATTACTATCTATGAATCCCATAAATCTCTTTAAATCTCATAAATCCCTGAAAAAATTGCAAGAGATTTATAAATCCATAAATCTCGTACGCTCGTAAGAGTGATTTGCCCCTCGAGCAGTCTGGTGCTCTCCTGTCCACTTTTATAGGATACCTTTCTGTGTAAGTTCAGTCAAAAGAGCTGCCATGGTTGCAAACTGAGGGATGAAACGCCATAATACCCTGCTAGTCATAAGAATGATCTAAGCTTGTCCAGGTCAGTTGGTGGGGGTAAATCCTGCACAGCCTTAATTTTAGATGGATCAGCATAAAACTCTTTACTTGAGACACAGTGACCTAAATAAATGACCTGCTGGGCACCAAAAGAGCATTTGAAGTCTTGACATGCAGCCCATTTTCACGAAATCGTTGCAAAACGGATGTTAAATGTTCACAGTGTTTTTCAATTTTGTCAAAAAATAATGATTACGTGATCAAAATTACAAAGGCATATATCATTGGCTCCGACGCCAGTTGGAAAGTGGAGGGGCGAAGAGAAAATATAACAATCATAACAAAGGTTTTTAAAAAAAGCTTTATTGTTTTGCCAAAAAATGAGGGGGCCGTTGCCCCCCCTCCTTCGTCGGAGGCCCTGATATATCATAGATTAAACCTGATAATATAATGCTAACGGCCCTATCGAATGTTGCTGGAGCTGTTGAACATCCATATGACATAAAAGCAATTCAAATAGGCCACCAGGGGTAATAAAAGCTGTTTTTTCTATCTTCTGAGGTCATACTTACATGTCAGTAACCACTGTGGAGATAAAGAGTACCAAAGAGCTTATTGTTATGAGGGTCATGAAGGTCATCTCCTCTAGGCAAGGGGTGAGCATCTTGCTTGGTGACAAGGTTTAGCTTTCGGTAGTTAAGGCAATATCTATAGGACCCATCCTTTCTTTTTTAACGAGGACAACAGGAGACGCCCAAGGGCTAGTGGTTGTAATGTTTTGAATAAATTAACATATTATGACGTAACGGTACTTAGAGTTAGTTGTAGAGCACGAGGCCATGGAGTAGAACGTATTATATGTGAGCACATGATTAGGCCCTTTTTAACAACATAACACTTGGCGACGAGGATTAAAACAAAAAGCAGATAACGTGGGGGGAAAGCACATAACATTTCTGTTAAGTTTCAGAATTTAAGATGGCCACGGCAGAACGATTAGATTTATTACCGCTTCCACCGTTCGACCCTGTGTCCGACCCGACGTCCATAAGCCAACGATGACAGCAATGGAAACGCCGCTTCGAAACATATTTACTTGCTGTAAATATAACTGATGATGCTCAGAAACGTGCCTTACTATTGTACCAAGCAGGTGCCGCCACTCAAGAAATTTTCGATTCCCTCCCAGTTGAGCAAGATGAAGCTACAGATTACAAGACAGCGTTGGCGAAACTTGACACTTACTTTGCCCCGCTGTTGCCTAAAGATTGCTGAAAAGAGAGACTTCTTACTTGGCGACTTTACTATTAGAGAACTGTAACCGAATAAATGAATAACAGAACACGAGTAAATAAGAATACGTAAGGACGGACTATTGACATAGGCAGGGGGTATACTAGTCCAACATTCCTCCCCACCTTTATAAGATTTAATGTTCGACAACGTTAATACTGTCCCAGGGAATGCTCCCTTCTATTGTTCTCTGTCTCCGATTTCTCATCGGGTACCTTCGATTCTGTCCTAGATCTTCACGGTCGTCTGCGTGTCCCATTCGTCTGAGCTACTAAAATCCTCGTCTATAAATAGTATCATTGATTTTGTCCCGAATCTCTTGGGCCACAATGTTGCCTTCATTGTTGTTTGTCGTTATGTTGCGCATTCTCTGGTGTGTCCATAATCTTGGCGGGGTATAATCGATTATGATGAACGACTTGCTTTTTCTTTGTCGAATCATTTTGTATGCGAAAGTTCACTCCGTTTGCAAGCTTCTCTAAAATGGTCCAGGGGCCATTTCTTCGAGGAGCTAATTTCTGGGTTTCGCCAGTCTTGAAATACTTCCTTTTTAACCACAACTTATCTCCCTTCCGATAATTATGGAAGTTTATATTCCTATTGTACTGTCTCTGCATCTGGGTGCGATTCAAACAGAGTCTTGTCGCGACGTGGTAATATACTTCCGCGAGACGTACTTTTGTTTCTGTTGCATAGTCTGATGCTGTTGCGATATCGGTAGCTTGGGGGGTCTTACTGCCGAGAATGAGATCTTGTGGCAATGTTGGTTCCCTTCCAAATACTATGAAATAGGGTGTGCATTTCGTGACTGAGCTTTCACTGGTGTTTAATGCAAAAACCACTTCTGGTAGGAGGAGACACCACTGCTTTTGAGGTAAGTCGCGATCGAGGAGTAAAGCACGTATAACCTCTTTGATGTTTCCAATGTTACGTTCAGCAAAACCATTACCTTGACTGTGGTACGCGGAAGATCTCCTCTTTTCGATGTTGAATATCTCGCAAATTTCATGAATCAAATTTCCATCTACGTTTGGTCCCTGATCAGACAAAAGAAAGTATGGGGATCCATGTTTAAAGATCCATGATTCTCGGAAAGCTTGACATACTGTTGTGGCATGCTGATCTTTCATGGGCACTGCTTCTATGTATTTTGAAAAGACATCACCGATCAGGAGCATGTATTTGAAACCGCTGTCATCTGGTGGTAGTACTGCAACATCGATGGACACAAATTCCATTGGTGACTCTGGGATGTGCAACGGCAACAGTGGTGCTTTAGGCACTTGTGTGTCACGTTTAGTGCGTTGACATACCGAACATGTGACGATGAATCGGTGAACGAATTTGTACATATTGGGCCAATGATATCGGTCTTTGAGGAGTGCATATGTTTTATCAGTGCCAAAGTGAGCCATTTCATGAATAGCGAGTGTCACAAAGCGTCTCACTGAAGCAGGCAAAATAGGTCTTCCCGACTTAGTGAGGATGTTATCTTCTACTCTTAATTGACTGGAAACTCGTTTCAAGCGTCCTTCCCGAATGGTATTGCCTTCAGTAATCAAACGCTTAGCAGGTCCTACTACTGGGGCAGAATTTTGTTCTGCTTCCAATTGTTCTTTGAAGTCTTTGGCAGTATGGTTGATTGCATACACCTTATCTTCGAAAATTATATCGAAGTGATCTGTATTAGCTGTAGCTCCAGGTGTCCTTGACAGCGCATCTGCTTTCACATTCAATTTCCCCGGTTGGTATTGGACTGTGTAACTGTATTCTTCGAGTTCTAATAACCATCTTGAAAATTTGCCACGAGGGTCCCTCTGGTTGCACAGGTGAACTAACGGATTATGGTTGGAGTTCAAAACAAAATGCGTTCCAGCGAGATAGACATGCCAATTTCGTACAGCAGTCAGCAGGGCAAAGGCTTCTTTACTGTGGGTAGACCATTTCTGTTGACATTTTGAAAGCGTGGTGAAAAAATAGGCCACAGGATGGATACTGTTATCATTCTGGACTTGAGAAAGTACGCCTCCTACTGCTACGTCACTTGCATCAACTTCTACAATAAATCGTTCACCACATCGTGGAGAGGCTTGTGTGGGCTCTGAGCATAATTCGTTTTTCAGGGAAATGAAAGCTCTTTCGCAACTCGGGTCCCATTGATACACGACTTGTTCACTGGTGAGTTTATTGAGTGGCTTAGAGATTTCAGCAAAATCTTTTATGAAATTTCGATAGAATCCTGCAAGTCCTAGGAAACGCTTTAACCCTATCCAGACTAGGGGGGGGCACAAAGTGCCCCCCTAGTTGGTTTTTCTTACATAAATTCTGGAGTTTTAAAGCAATACCCCTCAGACCTCCTGACTTTTAGTGTCAACCTGTCTGACATATGTTCATATAGAAAGATAATTTTTTTTGTTAATCAGGGGGTTGTGTAGGGGCGTTTTCAAAACTAGTGAAGTAAAAAAAAGTTTAATCTGCCACAGATTCGCAACAAAAGTAGATATATTGATGAAAACTGGTATCTAGGAATTAAGTTGTGCTCTCTTCATGATTCTGACCAGAAAATATAAATTCAACATCCTTTTCTATGATTTTTCTGCTGCGCATGCGCGCACATTTTTTGACATATTTATAGGTTTTACATTAATAAAACTGCAAGTTTAGATTAATTTGTCTGCTAAGGCATTAAAAATGAACTTACACAACATTTGGTGGTATCGATCATTTAGTTATATAGAAAGAACTATAGCCAAATACAAAATATGTTGAGTTCTTGTGTTGGAGCGTTAATAAATTTGAGAAATAACATTAAAATTGTGTCATTCTGATTGTTTCTATTAGAAAATGCAACAAATTTGCTTTTTTTAAAATCTTAGCCCGATGCTTTGGAATTTATAAATATTTTAAGATTTTCTAAAATTTTCTACATTTTTGCTCCACCCGACCACCATTATGATGACGTCATCGTTAAACCATGTGACTTAAAAAGTGAACAATAGTACTAAAATGTGGAGAATAGATAAGAGTACCATCAAAACAAAATTCATTGTCCTAGCTAGAGGGACAGAGAAATTACGGAGGGAGGGCACTTTGTGCCCCCCCCCCTAGTCTCCCGAAAGTTCCAAAAAGACTAGTCTGGATAGGGTTAAGTCTTTCCTGGTTGTTGGGCGTTCAAAATCACGTATCGCATCGGTGAGACGTTTCTGTGGTTTGATACCAGTGATGGACAATTCGTATCCGAAAAATTCCACGCTTTCTTTCGCAAATGCACATTTTGATTGCTTTAATGTGATGCCTGTGTTACGCAATCTGCTGAATACTGCTTCAATGTCCTTTAAATGCTCGTCGAAGGTTCTGCTAAAAATAGCAATATCATCGATGTACGCCAACGTTCGCTCGGCGGGTAGCCCTGAGAGACAAATGTTCATTAATCTTTGATATAATGCTCCTGCATTACATAAACCGTACGGCGTTACGTTGAACTCAAACTTTCCTCGAGGAACAGAGAAAGCAATTTTTTCTTTGTCTTCTTCTTTCAACGGCATAGACCAACAGGCTGATGCTGCATCAAGAGTTGTCCAGTAAACTGCGCCAGCCATTTTATCAATAACGTTCCTAATGTGAGGCAAAGGGTATGTGTCTTTTTTGGTCACATCATTTAACTTTCGAAAATCGCAAACAAAACGTGTTGTATTATCTTTTTTCTTAACCAAAAGGATAGGACTATTTCAGGGTGATTCAGAAGGTCTTATGATGTCATTGTCCAGCATGTCGGTGATCTGGAAATTGATTTATGGTTCCCATGCGGTTGGTACACGGCGTGGTTTTTGATAAATGAGCATTGAGTCATCTGTAATGATTTTATGCTCTATGATTTTGTTCCTCTGAGTCTTTGTTGGATTCTGCGCAAATATGTCTTTGTAGTCAGAAATCAAGGACATTAATGTGGTTTTTTCTTCTTCGGAAAGTTGGGTACCGCAGTCAAACGAGGGATTATCTTTTACTGGGCCTTGTGTGATACTTCCCGTTGCGGCAGCGTGTAATGTTCCCACTGGTTTGCGTGCAGTTAAAATCATATCTTCAGCAGAAACATTCAACAGGCTGATCGTGAAAACACCCGCAGAATTTGGAATCACCCGTGTTCTTGATGCGTAGATACCCGTCATCCCTGCTATTGTTGCGGGGTCAAAATCTCCTTCTAAAAATGCCGTTTTGATATCACATTTGACCTGGATAAATTTTTCGGAACGACCAGGAATTGTGGTTTTTTTAACTACCCAAACACGTATGGGTGTTTTTATCTCAGCCCCCCTGATCCAGGCTGGGCCAAGCCTTACACGGTTATTTGCAAAATCAAATGTCACTTGACCAAATATCTTCAAAAAGTCTCTGCCTAATAATATGCTGACTGGCGAATGAGAATCGACAATTTGGAATTTCTGTAGAACTGGCTTCGTTAGGCCAAAAATATTCACGTTTAGAGTTACAAAACCGGTTATTTTCATGTTATTACCTGAGGCATCTGTAAGTGTTTCACTTGAAGCATTTATCTTTACTGCGAGTTTCAAATTTTCAAGAGTTTTCGAGTCAATAATTGATACAGCTGCTCCTGAGTCAAGCAAAACGTTGCTAAAAACTCCTTCCAATTTGGCTTTTAAAACGACGGTTGACGCACCAGTGGTATTGTCCTCTAAATTCAAAATGTCGGGGCCGTCTAGTCATTGGAAATTCGAGCAGTTCTTATCCCAAGCACCATGGCCATGCGCACCACAGGCTTGGCAAAATCTTGTTAGACATTTTCGGAACAAATGTTCTGTGCTTTGGCATGTTCGGCATCGCATTTGGCGTGGTTCCATTTTCCCATTTGAAGAAACTGAGCGGCCACGTCCTGGGGCTCTGAAATTACGGGCCCTAAAACCGCGGCCGCGGTTTCTATCAGCAAAATTAACTTCGTTGCGTGATCCCCCGTCGTCAGGGCTTATTGAAATGCCCTGCAATTTCTCTATCACCTTGTCAGCGATTGAATCAACAATTGAATTTTCCTCATAGGGATTAGCTGCAGCAAAGATTCCTTTGTTGCTTGAAGCGTCAGACAACAATGAACGAATTCCTGCCAAATCTAAGCGCGTTGTTTCGTCTGCGATGGTTCTGATTTCCGCTTTTCAAATTTTTCAAGGGATTTCAAAGCGACTTGCATATCTGGGTGCAACCCTTTAACAAAATAGTCTTTAGCAATAGCCTCCAAAGTTTTGTTGTCAAATGAAGGGTATGCCAATTTGACTAATTCCAGCAATTTATATGCATAATTTTGCGTAGATTCTCCTACCTTTCTTGGCCTATTCGCCAATTCACTCAGTGCTTCTTCGCGGTTTCGTTTTCCCTTCTCAGGCCTGGTTCAAACGTCGCGCTCCTCATGTGCCAAACCTAACTCGAGAATTAAGTACATGAGGGGCGCGACGTTTGAATCGATTTGGTACGGCAGATTTAGTAAGGAGCGGCAGACTAGTTTGGATCGGCAGAGCTTGCCGAGCTGCACGGCTCCAGCACGGCACGGTTTCAAGCGTCGAACTTGTCATGTACCGAACTCAATGCATAATTATATTTAATTTATTTTCCTCCCCAGAATTCATTTCTTTCTTGGAGGGCGCATGCGTTTCAAACAAATATTTGAGATTGCGCGCCTTAACCAAGATACTTCATGTAACATTCCTAAAACCCATTTGGCGCGACATGATTAAGTTCGACGTTTGAAACGAGCGTCGCGCTAAACATGCTCAAGTGTCGCTCCAAACAGAGTTAGGTTCGGCACATGAGAAGTGCGACGTTTGAACCAGGCCTCAAATTCCTTTTTCAGTTCAGCTTTTAATTTTTCTGGATCCTTTCTATCATCTGCTGAAAGTCGTAGGTAAACATCGAACGCTGGCCCTTTTAGTTTACTTGCCAACGCTTGAGCCAGCTTTTCTCCTGTGTATCCTTTCAGTACGGCATGTATTTCTACCTTGGTTAAAAAGGCTTGAACATCGCCCTTTCCTGTGAAACACAAAATACTGCTTTTCGACGCATCCATGTTAATTCGGTTACAGTAATGTTGCCTAAAGATTGCTGAAAAGAGAGACTTCTTACTTGGCGACTTTACTATTAGAGAACTGTAACCGAATAAATGAATAACAGAACACGAGTAAATAAGAATACGTAAGGACGGACTATTTACATAGGCCAACACAGCAGAAAAATGTCGACTTTGAAATTTTTCAATTTCGCCAAGCCAAACAGAAGATTGGAGAAACTACTGATCAATTTGCTACACGACTTCGCAAACTTGCTACAAATTGTCAATTTACAGATTTAGATAAGGAAATTAAATCTGCGATTATACAAAACTGCTCGTCTAAGCAACTCAGAAGGCTTGCTTTGCGGGAAGAGAAGCATACACTTGCCGTGTTGTTATCAAAAGCACGTATTCTGGAAGCCAGCGATACACAAGCTAAAGATATAGAAGAAAGTCTCATGCAAGTGGAAACTGCTCAGCTGGTTCGTAAGCCTCAACTGAAAACCTGTTTCAACTGTGGTTTTTCATGGCCTCACTGTACTTCCCCTTGCCCCGCCAAGACTCAAAGTTGTCGCAAATGTGGGCGTGTTGGACATTTTGCTTAAGTCTGTAAAAGCAGCGCGAAACAACCGCGTGCCGTTAACGACCCGCCTACGCAAGACCATAAAAAAGGAGGTCATAAATTCGCAAATCAAAAAGGAAAAATACATCATGTACATGGAAAAGCACCTCAATATACACAAGAGCCTACTCCAGAGTCTAGCAGCGACGAAGGTTATTTGTTTACGTGCGATGATCAACGCGAAATAAAGATGTCACAAGTCCGTGTAAAAATTAATAACACCCCTGTGAAAATTATTTTGGATACAGGAGCATCGATCGATATTTCGGATGAATCAACATTTCATCAGGTCAAGGCGGCTAAGAATATCCATCTTTCTCGTTCAACAACAAAGCTTTTCGCATATGGTTCTGAACAACAGCTTCCAGTTTTGGGAAAATTTCATGCCACGATCGAAACAAAGGACAGAATCGCGCTCGTTTGCCCACATGTGGTTCGGGGAAATTCTGGATCTTTGCTCAGTTACACAACGGCTGCTGACTTAAATTTGATTCAAATTAGGCTAAATGCAGTGAAAACAGGACAATCTACCCCTGCCACTACCGAGAATTTGGAAGCCAAATACCCGAAACTATTTGATGGAATAGGAAAGCTCAAAGACCGAGAAATCAAACTGCATATCGATAGCACCGTTCCGCCGGCGGCTCAGCCCGCTCGACGTATACCATTTCATTTGCGGAAGAAAGTGTCGGAAACTCTGCGTGATTTGGAATACCAAGGCATTATTGAAAAAGTGGCAGAAACAAGCACCCCCTGGGTATCCCCTTGATCGTCATTCCAAAAAACGACAGAACTGTTCGTTTATGCGTGGACATGAGAATGCCTAACCGCGCGATTCAACGGGAACGCCACCCTAGCCCTACCATCGACGACCTTATACACGCGTTAAATGGTGCTACAGTTTTTTCCAAGTTAGATCTTCGCTCTGGTTACCACCAACTGGTTTTATCAGAAGAAAGCCGTCACATCACTACTTTCGCTACTCTTAAAGGGTTATGAAGATATACACGTCTTAACTTTGGAACGTCGTCAGCAAGCGAAATTTTTCAGAACGCCGTTTACGAAAAAATTCGGAACATTGAGGGTGCCGTAAATATCAGCGACGATGTTATCATTTATGGTAACACCCAAGCCAATCACGACCGCGCGTTACATGCGGTATGCAAACGATTCCAAGATATAGGGTTGACGTTAAACAAGGCAAAGTGCGATTTAAACAAAAAGGAGGTCACGTTTTTTGGCTATGTGTTTTCTGACAAAGGAATCTCTGCCGACCCCCAGAAAGTTCATGCAATTCACAACGCCCCGCCGCCACAGTCAGTCAAGGATATTCGCAGTTTCTTAGGGATGGCAAACTACTGTGCAAAATTTATTTCACAATTCAGTGATATCAGCGAGCCCTTGCGGAATTTAACAAAGAAAATCAGTGTTTCCCGGTGGACCCCTAAGGAACGAGAGTCGTTCGATAGCATCAAGTTGGCACTGACTAGTGACAAGGTGATGGCATATTTTGACCAGACAAAACAGACTGAGTTGTTTACGGATGCTTCGCCTACAAGCTTTTTTGGCTATTTTGTCGCAAATTACACCTGGCCAAGAAGACAGAAAAGTCGTAGCCTACGTAAGCCGATCGCTCTCAGGTGTAGAAAGAAGGTACTCGCAAACTGAAAAAGAGGCATTAGCTATAGTATGGGCTATTGAACGCCTTCACATTTACTTATATGGTGCAAAATTCAAGCTATTCACAGATTGCAAGCCAGTCGAACTTATCTCGTCTAACCCGTAATCACGACCACCTGCTAGAATTGAACGCTGGAATTTACGTATTCAGGATTACGATTTTGAAATTGTTTATAAACAAGGAGCTCAAAACCCTTTGGATTTCTTATCAAGACACACCTTTACGGATACAACTGGTAAATCGCAGTCATCAACAGCCGACAAATACGTCAATTTTCTAGCTCGTCATGCTGTTCCGAAGTCTATGGATTACAAAGAAATTCAAGATGCCACATTCGCAGACCAAACCTTGCAAGCTCTAATACGCCTTATTCATGATAATTCGTGGAACAACATTCGAAGTATGCAATCACCTGACGTTGATAAAGGGGAATTAAACTTATTCGCTAAAATATGAAGCGAATTAACTGTCAATGATGATGCAAGCCTAATTCTGCGAGGATCACGAATTGTTCTTCCTAAATCTCTCGAAGGACATCAAGGGATCGTCAAAACCAAACAACTTCTACGAGAGAAAATTTGGTTTCCTAACATCGATAAATCTGTCAAAGATGTGCTTGCAAATTGTCTACCATGCCAAGCCATTGGTCCGGAAAATAGGCCTGCCCCATTACATATGAACGAATTGCCTCCGAAGCCCTGGCATACCGTACACATTGATCACTGTGGACCGTTTCCTACCGGAGAATATATTCTCGTGGTCATCGATGCTTACTCTAGATTCCCAGAAGTGGACATTGTGCATTCCACATCAGCCTCTGCGACATTTGCTAAACTCGATCGAATTTTCGCAACACATGGATTGCCCCACGTTGTTAAAAGTGACAATGGCCCACCATTTAACAGTGCTGACATCAAGGATTACATGAAAGAAAATGGCATACATTTTCAACCCATAACACCGTCGTGGCCCCAAGCCAATTCCGAAGTTGAGAACTTTAACAAACCAATGACTAAAGCCTTTTAATGCGTTTTACTCCATGGCCTCGTGCACTACAAATAACTCTTGCTGCCCTTCTCCGGTCGCAGGTATTTCTAATGATTTTTCATCACCCGCATCATTATAAAATTCCAAATCTTTTCTTTCCTGAATTGGCTTGAAAAATGAAATGTTCCTTGTAACGTATTATCCATTTCTACAAGCTGTGATCATCGTTCCAAGCAATCATTAAAAACATCGGGAAAAGAAAGTAATGTCTCAAGAATCTGTTTCTGATCTTACTTACTAAGATTGGGACTGATAGCTGCATATAACTCAGACAAGGTAACTGAATCAAACCTACATGCCGCCTACAAACGCACAAGCACCAGCACCCGACCAGGAACCATGACAAGCAACAGCACTAGCACCAGCACAAGCACCGGGTCCAGCACAAGCACCAGCACCAGCATCAGCACTAGTACAAGTACAAGCACAAGCGTCGGCACCACTCCAAGCTCCAGCACAAGAACAGGTACGAGCACCACCACAAGCACAAGCAGCAGCTCCATCACAAACATCAGCACCATCTCCAGCATCAGCACCGGCAGCAGTACAAGCCTAAGCACCAGGAAAGGCAGAAGCGCCATCACCAGGAACAACACTGTTGGGGCCCAGACCTTCCTTGGTATCCTAAGACCCCACACAGTTATTGTTATTACATTCGGTAGTGTAATACGTGCCGGATACACGGCGGCATGTAGAGTTTTAATTATAATGTTGATTTTATATTTGATTTAAAGCAGTAGTAAATAACATGTCTTGAATCTCAATGCCTAATAAGGACAAACATATGGAAAATATCAATCGACAAGTCTCAGTGAACGTGATTATCTAAGTTGAAACTCGTAATAAGTTAGTTAGTTGGTTGGAGTAGAGTTGAAGTAATGATGGTGATCGGCGAAAATGTGAAACAGAATATTGATGGATTTGATACAAAATAGTTAAACAAAATGGTGATATTTCTCTGAGTCTTCATCTTACACTTCGTTTATCATTAAATATTAAGATAGGGGCACCGCTAGAAATAGTGGTCCCAACATAATTGGAGGCACCGCCCGGATACACGGATCTACGGATACACGGATCTACGGATACACGGATCTACGGATACACGGATCTACGGATACACGGATCTACGGATACACGAATCTACGGATACACGGATCTACGGATACACGGATCGAATGATGGCGAGGGAAGCAGATGGAGATGTAGTGCGTGAAATGGCCGCGGAAATTAGGCAAGTGTTGAAGAAACTTCGGAAAGCTAGAGGAGCTCACAGAGCTTATGTTACAAGAACGATCGCCATAGCCATGGAACGAGTAAAGAATTTTCGGACAGGAGATAAAAAAGAGCTTCTGAAATACAAGGGGGTCCTGACGGATAAGAAGATGGTCTTGCAGAAAATGGATGAAAAAGTGTTGGAAATTTTGAGTGACCAGAGTGATGGGGACGAATGTATTCAAGAAGTAGAGGAATCTGAGGCAATTGCAATGGAAATATCGGAGGTGCTTTTAGAGATCGAAGAAATCTTGGAAAAGGACACCGCCCTACAGCATGCACCCGTGGAAAACACCTCATTCTCTGGGAGCAGTTTGACAAGGAAGGCAAGAGCAAAGTTACCCAAACTGGAGCTGCAAACTTTTGACGGAACGCCACAAGATTGGCCTGAGTTTTGGGATGCGTTTAGCAGTACAGTGGACGATGATGAGGACCTTCCGGACGCGGTGAAGTTTCAATATTTGAAGAAGTCATTGTTGGAGCCAGCGAAGTCGGTAATTTCGGGATTCAAAATGACAGCGTCAAACTACAGAGCCGCGGTGGAGCTGTTACATCAACGCTTTGCGAAACCGACAGTGATCAAAAGAGCCCATATCAACGAGATGCTCAAAATCAACAGCGTGTATGACGAAAGGCGGGTTGACAGGATGCGATCTCTGCACGACAGCGTTGAAACGCACTTTCGCGGGTTGGAAGCTCTGCATGTCAACGAAGAGACATATGCAAGCATTGTTGTGCCAGTTCTGCTGGAAAAGATCCCCCAGGCCGTTCGTTTGAACATGGTGAGAGCGTCCAGCAAAGATCATTTGGAGTGGTCTGTGAGAGATTTTTTGGAAAGTTTGAGCAAGGAAATTGAAGTCAGGGAAATACAAGCGCCGATTTTTGGAACAGGGGGCACGGAACGGAGAGGCTACACCCCACGGAGAATGGCGGACAGGTTAATCGATGGCACGGCAACGGCATTGCACACTTGGAGAGCGGACAGCCAGAAACGATGCGCCTTTTGCCAAGAAAATCACGAAGAAGAACGTTGTTCTAAAATTACAAACTTGGACACGCGTAAGAGCATTATTAGAAAGTATGGTCGTTGTTTTGTTTGCATTAGGAAAGGGCATAAGGCTGTAGATTGTAGATCAAAGATTAAGTGTAAGAAGTGCAACGGTAAACATCACATATCTCTGTGTTATTTTTCAAGGATTTAACCGTAAGTAAGAATCCTAGCCCTTTAAGACCCTCAGCTCCTCCTTTTGTAGGAACCTCTACAGGTAGCACTAACGTAGCATCGTGCACCAATAGTTTAGGCCCTGGTAGTTCTGCAGCATTGCAAACCGCCCTAGCTGTTGTTAATGGGAACGATAAGGTTAAGGTGCGCGTACTTTTTTATAGTGGGAGTCAGAAGACCTTTGTAACCCCCACTGTAGTGGAGAGAGCAAAGCTACAAGTTGTGAGGAAGGAGAATTTAGGGATTAAAGCCTTTGGAAGTGAGACGGCAGAGAGGAAATTGCAAGATGTTGTAGAGCTGGATTTGAGGGCTGCGAGAGGTGGTAAAAGAGTGAAAGTAGAAGCGTATGTTGTTGAGAAAATTTCAGAAATATCTAATTGCCATGTTGAGATTGTTAAAAGTAAATATAAACATTTAGCGGATATCGAGTTTTCTGATGTTTCTGATGAGATTAGTTTACAGGTCGACGTGTTAGTAGGAGCAAATTTCCTCTGGGAATTTCAAGGCAAACAGACGATACGAGGGGAGAAAAACGAGCCAGTCGCAGTCGAGACTACGTTAGGATGGGTGCTCTCGGGACCGTTGAATGGTGAGTCTTTACTTTACGATTTAAACAATGTTATTGTTACGTATGTCGAAGCAAACTTGGAGAGCAAAGTAGAACAATTTTGGGATTTAGGTACAGTCGGTGTTAGAGAAGATAAGGACATTTATACTGAATTTATCGATGATATATCTTATAACGGTAAAAGATATTCCGTAGGTTTACCTTGGAAAATAGGCCACAAGCAGTTACCGCCCAATTTTAATGCTAGTTTTACACGGTTGAAGTCTCAAATAAGGAAACTTAAGAACACGCCCACCTTGCTAAATGAGTGTAATAAAATAATTGAGGAACAAGAAGATCTTGGTATTATCGAGAAAGTTACGGAATTAGAGGGGGCCGAAAAGGTTTATTACATGCCTAGCCAAGTTGTCGTAAGGGAGAATGCGGAAACCACTAAAGTACGCATGGTTTTCGATGCCTCTTCTAAGGAAGGGAAAAGCGGTACTTCGTTAAACGATTGTTTACATGTTGGACCTAATTTAACACCATTGTTATTTAACATACTTGTTCGGTTTAGAGAGAATAACATCGCACTTGTAGGTGATATCGAGAAGGCATTCTTAAATGTAGGTGTTCATGCTACCGACAGGGATTGTTTGCGTTTTTTATGGGTCGAAAATCCTCATGAAAACGATTTGAAACTTGTTGTTTATCGATTTGCGCGCGTTGTTTTTGGAGTTAATGCATCGCCTTTTTTGTTGAACGCGGTTATTAGGAATCACGTAACTAAGTTTCAAGATATAGACCCGGAATTTGTTAAGAAGATGTTAAATTCTTTCTTTGTTGATGATTTATGTACGGGGGCTAAGACAGTCCAAGAAGCAATTTCGTTGTTTGATAAATCTAAGACTAGGATGCTAGAAGGAGGATTTAATTTACGGAAATGGAAGTCAAATAATGGGGAAGTAAGGGAGTACGTATCACGATGTGAAGGTAAATCGAAAGGTTTAGCCAGTGCCAATGTAAACAGTAATGACGAGGAAACTTATGCGCAGAAAAAGTTAAATATTGTCGATGGACAAGGTAAAACTAAGGTTTTAGGCTTAGTCTGGGAGGAGGAAACGGATAATTTGGAGATTGTTCTGGATAGTATAGGTACTATAAGAGGGGAGAGAGACTGTGTAACGAAAAGATCGGTTTTAAGCTCGCTAGCTAAGTTGTTTGACCCGTTAGGACTAGTTAGTCCCGTCTCAACGATAGCTAAATCATTTTTCCAGGAATTGTGCGTGGATAAGATAGGATGGGATGAAGAGTTACCTCCAGAAAAAAGGGATAAATGGGAAAGATGGGAAAAGGATTTGAAACAGGTGAAATCTATTTCAGTGCCCAGGGGTATACACCCATACAACGAGGAAACGGGTAAATATTCCTTACACGGGTTTGGAGATGCCAGCGCCAAGGCATATTGTGCTGTAATTTATCTTGTTTGCGAGACAGGAAGCGGAATTTATTCTAGACTTGTTTGTTCTAAAACTCGTATCGCCCCACTCAAGGGTCTCTCAATACCACGCTTGGAACTTATGTCGGCCAGGATTTTAGCAAATTTGATGGAAAACGTTAGAAATGCACTAAGTTTTCTGGTTGAAATAACATCGTTGAAGTATTGGTTGGACAGCGAAACAGTTTTATTTTGGTTAAATAATGCTGGGGAGTGGAAGCAATTTGTTAGACAAAGGGTAAACGAGATTCTAGCCAAGACTGATAAGGATAATTGGAGACATTGCCCAGGGAAAGAGAACCCAGCGGATATAGGAAGTAGGGGGCTGGAAGCAAGTAAATTAAAGAACAACATTACGTGGTGGGGAGGTCCCGCATGGCTTAAACAAGGTATAGATTATTGGCCTAAGAGGAATTACCTAGAGAGAACGGAAAATGTAGATCTAGAGAGTAAGAAACAGGCTGTAGTGCTAAGTGGGGCAGAGGAGAATGGATCTTTTATAGGTTCTGTAGTGGACATAAATAGGTTCAGTAATATGAATAAGTTGCTTCGTACCACGGCATGGATTTTCAGGTTTATAGGAAACGTTAAGGCTAAAGTAGCTGGGAAGGAGATAAACACTAACGAAATAACTGTAGAAGAAATAGAGAGAGCCGAGCAATTATGGATTATGGATGCCCAGTCTACTGTTAGTGAAAAGAATGATGCGTGTTTGTTAAGGAATTTGGGAGTATTTAAGGATAATGGTATTTTAAGGTGTAAGGGGAGACTAGAAAATTCGGAGCTCGATCCTGGGACTAAATTTCCTATTTTGATTCCAGGGAATCATCTATTTGCGAACCTTATAGTATTGCATTGTCACGGTATAGTGAAACACCTCAAAGTAAGGCCAACCTTGGCAGAAATAAGAACTAAGTTTTGGATACCGAAGGGTAGGTTATTGGTCAGAAGATTGTTAAGTACATGCACAGTATGCAGGCGTTTGGAGGGCAAACCATATTCGCAGCCGATTACGGCAGCCCTGTCAAATTTTAGAGTGCAACAAGCCGAACCCTTTAGCAAAACAGGGGTAGATTTTGCCGGACCCTTGTTTGTAAGAGAAAAGGATGGGAGCATGAATAAAGTGTACATAGCCTTGTTCTCCTGTTGTGTTACGCGTGCGGTCTCTTTAGAGCTCGTCAATGACTTATCTACGGAGTCATTTTTAAGGTGTTTTCGTAGGTTTGTAGCCAGAAGGGGTGTGCCAAGCCTTGTCATTTCGGATAATGCCAAAACGTTCAAGGCAGCAGCAAAACTTTTCGACAATTTGAACAAAAACCCCACATTTTTAACTTTTCTACAGAACGAGAGACTTATTTGGAAGTTCAATCTAGAAAGGACACCATGGTGGGGTGGGTTTTTCGAAAGAATGGTTGGGACAGTTAAACGGTGTCTACGCAAAGTTATTGGGAAAGCAAAACTAACGGAGGATGAGCTTCGCACATTGATTCTCGAAGTCGAAAGTATCATTAACGCGAGGCCTTTAACTTATGTGTATGAAGAGCTCGATTCGGAGCCATTAACTCCTTCGCACTTAATTTTTGGCAGAAGGTTGGTAACATTGCCAGATAATGCTAAAGAAATTAATAGTAACGATGCTTCGTATTCTAGAAGGTACAAGTATTTGTTGAAAAACCTGGACCATTTTTGGAACAGATGGCGAACCGAGTACTTAGTAAATTTGCGGGAGCACCACAAGCTTTCAGGCAAAGATACGGCCAAAATTAGAGTTGGAGATACCGTAGTGGTACACGAGGACAATGTGAAAAGATCGCTTTGGAAACTTGGGAGAATAGACAAGCTCATCATGGGGAGAGATGGACATATCAGAGGGGCAAAGGTATGCGTAATTTCACGTAACAAACCAGATTTTATTTCTAGGCCTTTGCAAAAATTGTACCCTATAGAATGGAGACAAGGAGATACAAATGGCGACAAGGAAAGTGTGAAAAGTTCGGTTCAAGAAAGTGAAAGGTTGAGAAGCGATAAGGGTGTAGAGCATGAGATTGAGAAGGGTGTGGTGAAGGTACGGAGAGCAGCGGCGCAGGATTCAGAGTGGCGCACACGTCTTATGCTTGACTCGAGCGAGTCAAGGAGGGGAGATGTGTTGGGGCCCAGACCTTCCTTGGTATCCTAAGACCCCACACAGTTATTGTTATTACAATCGGTAGTGTAATACGTGCCGAGATACACGGCGGCATGTAGAGTTTTAATTATAATGTTGATTTTATATTTGATTTAAAGCAGTAGTAAATAACATGTCTTGAAACTCAATACCTAATAAGGACAAACGTATGGAAAATATCAATCGACAAGTCTCAGTGAACGTGATTATCTAAGTTGAAACTCGTAATAAGTTAGTTAGTTGGTTGGAGTAGAGTTGAAGTAATGATGGTGATCGGCGAAAA
>NW_027019808.1:0-13710 GCF_013076305.1 Rhopilema esculentum | reverse complement strand
CAAAGATCGGCAAAATACAAAACAATGAGACGTTGACAATTAACCGGCATGCTATAAAATCGTTTTAGGCGCTTTCATAAACATATTGCTGGATAAAATGTTAGAAAATCATAAATGTTTTGAAAGACAAGGCCAATTTTCAGGGTAGGGGTGATATTTGATCTCGGCAAATTATTTGGGAAAAACATAGAAAAGCAGACATCTTGTCAGTTGACTTAGGAGCATATCCTCTGTCAATTGATTTTCAAGCAGGCGTTCGAAGCAACGTAGGACTGAACACCGGATGGGGGTAGGAAAAAGAGAGCAGAATGCTTGAAGATGCGAATTGACAGAGGTATGCTCCTAAGTCGAACTGAAGATTCTGCTTTTCTATTTTTTCCCAGAAATAACTTCCGAATGATTATATCCACCAACTACGCTGAAAATGGCTTGTCTTGATCAACATATGGATGATTGCTAAACATTTATCCAGCAATATTGGTTATGAAGCGTACTTTAACATTGTATAGCACAGAATGTCATTTTGTCCATTTGTTTGTATTTTGGCCGACTTTGGGTCGTCAAATCTGATTTAAAGAACGGATTTTATACATCCTTCTTAAAAACGCGTCGTGATGTTCCAGTGTTCTCTTCATGGTTCTTACAGAGAAATTTTAAGGATCATTGCTTGGAGATGACTGTACAGAAGAGTTTGTTGAATACTTAACTGACTTGAAATTCGTTTAGCGATGTGAAAAGTCTTAATGCGCTGTTCAAGTTGATGCAGGGGTGTCCACATTATCGGCTCTCGAGTGTATTGTTCGATGGCCCGTTTTAGAGAGTAAGTGAATTTTTTTTTAATCTCTTCGGACCGCTTGAGCTAGGTCTGATGACCTTGAGTTAATTCTATGCATCTATTTTGTTTAGACTAGCATGTTTTCTAATTGTTAGTTCGCAGGACGTCATTGAGAGTACATGTTTTGTCGCATCGCCTATATATTCAATTACTATGTTCATTTGTTATAAACAGTCTAGCATATTATGTATACGATAAGCCGAATAGATCCTTCAAAGCGCTATCTATTATCTACACACATAAGAGTGTTGTTGAGGAATGTTAAAGACTTTTGTATTGCTAAGGTCATTGACTCATCTACAGAATTTAAGGTATTATAATCGTTTAATGTTAGATCAGATTCAAAAAATGTAGAACATTTGCCTGCATTTGAGTATCTGTTTTTCATTTAAATGTACTGCTGTATAGTAACTTGGATAATGTATTTGCTAGTACGATGGTATTGCAATTAAGCGACATTTACAGTTATATCTTTATAAAATTGACCGATGATTACATGGAATTATCGTGCTGGCGCCGCAGGGTGGAAGTAATTGTTTGTCCGAGTGGCCCCCATAAAATAATTGGGAACACTTGTTTCGAAGTTCTTTTTAATTTTCAACAGTTTTTTATGGCGTACAGGAACATTAAAATGGGCTTTTGAAAGGAAAGCAAAGACTGATTGGCTAGAAAGCTTTTTCTTTCTGACTCCCTCAGAGCATAAAGACGTCCGAGAGTAGAGGCGTGAAAGCACACGAAAAATAAGATATACCCAGTTGTGGATGCGAGAAATAGGCCGAAAAATCCAATATTTACAATTAAAAAAAAATTTTTTTTTTCGTTTCAGGTTGATCGCTAGAGACTAGTATCTTTTGTTTTTGACAGAAATACCAGCCCATTAAAAGTTGCCAAGACATTTTCTAAGAAAAAAAATTTGATATTTTAAACGGGAAGATGCCAGAGATTCTCCCGGACGCACTTACTATTCGGGGCTATCTACCGCGCAAAGTTTAGAAACCATTCAAAGGCTGCTGTGCCGGTGGGTTTAGGCGCTTGACTGCCGTTGACAGCTTCTCTAGGCTCGAGTCCCGGTCTGCGGATGGCCCTCAGTTATATTAGGTCCCGAACATGGAATGCTAGTGATTGAAGCATTGTAGGGTAGTTAAAAAGTTGCGTGGAAAGAAGCTGGCCACCTTACACTATAATACCGTGGCCCAAGGAAGAATTCGCCCCATACCAGCGCATACTCGACACGTTCGGTAAATGGCGTCGTAGGACTAGATCCCTTTTACCCTTTACGTGTCATCTAAGATGAATGAGCATCACCTGTGGTGAACGTGTATTTTGTCTGTCTGCTGAATTGTGGAATGCAAGGTTCTTAGAAAAAATACTGTTCGTTACAATTTTTTCTATTAGTCAAACCACATACATATATTTATGCTGATATCAGGATTTGTGCGAAAGCAATTTTGCAGACCTCAAAAGCTTTGTGCGAAAAGCGTACTTTTTCTACGTTTTTTAAATGAGCTTGGTTGCTGAGAAGTTTCCAAAGCAAACAAGCAGATCTAAGCGGTTGTTGTTGCCGTTTCATATCATCGCATACAGTTGTAATAAACTGTATGAGCATAACGTCAGTTAAATAGTTCAACATCGGCGTGTAAAGTTAGATGAATGTAGATTGAGTAGGATGTTACAGCACTTTCAGGTTATTCGGACAGATAGTGCTGGAAGCACAGACTATAAAAGAATAAATTCTTTTCGAACCTTTTTCTAATCCTGTTCGTCAAGAGCAAAGCCAAAAGTGAATATTTTGTAACAACTGATTGCAAACACTCTGTTAAGTGGTTGTTCTCTCAACGAGATATGCTAATTGCCTGCCAGGAATCAGAACACCAACAGTAAATTTTGTCATTAACATTTGCTGTGTTTTGCAAGCTCTCTTAAATATAGCGTTGGGTTCTTATAGAATAAGTCACAGCGAGCAGAAACTGTATTTCTGAAAACTGGATGGCTATCGGTGTGCTTATTTTTTAAATTGGTTGTAGAAGGGACAAATCGTTATGGGATAATTCAGGTGGATCGAAGTCACTATAGTTCCGTTAGAATTTTGTATCTTGCAATCTTGACTGAACTCTCTGGGTTTCCTTTAAATAAATACTTCTATTTGTTACGTCTCTTTCAGACACTTAGGGAAGCTTAAGCTATTTCAAATTCCATGTGCAGTTTAAAGATGTGACAAGGGTCTGCTAATACATGTAGAAAAACAGGATGCATTTTATTGCATCTGTGAGCTTTTAACGCTTTAGCAAATGGTGAGAAAAGAGTATTGCGCGAATCAACGATATACAAACTTATAAGTCCCTAAAACTGCCGCGTCATTTGATTGTAGACATTATATAGTAAAAAGTACTGGATATAAAACCAAAGCAAACTAGGACGGCCTGGTGCCAGACATGTGGATGACGATGGTGAAGGTAGTTAGCGGATAGGCTAAACCAAATGTTGCTGGATGTCAATACACAGGAGGCCTTTCCCGTGACCTTGGGCGATCTCTGATTCATTAATAACAGGAAAAAAAAAACTCCCTCAACCGTGTAGGATCCGAGTGTCTGGAGGACGATCCGGGAATCGGGTGGGTGCCCAGTCTTATCTCCCGTCGACCAGCGTTGGACACAGGTCTTTCGTGCTAAATCGCTTCGGCACATGAACGCTCAAGTTAGTTAGTTGGCTATTGCGACTGCAGTAAATGTATGTAAGTCACAATTTTGTAAGATAAATCACATATTATAATCTCACAAAGGAATTTCTCCTATGCTCCACCTAGACTTTACAACAATTGGCGCCCAAACGTGGGTGGGGTAGGAAAATATTTCGAGCTTGAGATGTGGTGAGATACAAGCGAGTTTGGAATCGCAAACGGAAGAGTCACGCAGGAAGACGAAGTTGAACGTTCAGCGAGGAAGCAGGAAAACGAGGAACGGAAATAGTCTGGAAGAGAACTGAAACAGTATAGGCGACGTGGAATATATGGTGTCTATTTTATTATTTACGAGGTTCGAAGTCGAGAAAGCGACTCTTGCATAGTATCGAGATCATGGGATGGTGCCGATACCACGTGTAATCCTAGCGAAGCTTGGATTCGATTTTGTCTGTTCTTCGGGTAGCTAGGTTAAAAGGAGGTTGTTTAATTGAAACGCGATGAAATTTTTCTGGCAAAATGTCGATATTGAAGGAAATAGAGAATGAAATCGTACAGAAATTAGCCGGAAGATTGATGTGAAGATCGAAGGAAAACTTATATCGAGAGATTGGGGCTTGACAAAAAGGGGTACTGTTGTTGCAGCTCCACACGGACTTGCCTGAAACCGACTGGAGTGTTCTACACCGACACCGCCTATCAATGAAGAATTGACTGTACCGGATCCAACGTCCTGCGAGAGATCGGACATGCTGCTGAATAGGAGTGGTAGCTCTCACGTTCGGATATTGGTGTAATGAACTGCTAAAATTTAATTTGCCTAATTTTTCTCTGGCGATAGTGACGAAGTATCAAGCCTTTTGGCAAGCTTTCAGTGTGCTTGAGAGAGTGAAATCAGATATCGCCGGTTCACAAAAATGAATGGGGTATATCCTATCTAATGACATCACGATTGAAGAGAACTGCATTTATACCTTGAGGGCTGGCAAATTACGAAGAGCAACTATGAGCATGCAAACATTTTGCAGACACATTTGGAAATCCACAGCAAATCAATTAGCGTCACATGCCAGGCGCTGTTAAATTTTGCAAGTTTGTCCAATTAGACGTCGTTTTTTGTTGGCGCCGATTAGACTGCGTCGGCTGCACGAATGGGGGCGGCTAGGCGGAAGTTTGGAACTTAGATGAGCTTGGCCATGTCGGGGCTTGTGGCTTCGAATGTGGTCGGTGGGGCTAGGATGGTCGCGTGCCGTGTCTACCAGAGCCCTAAGTTTCGGTAGGTACGAAGCTGCTAGCTTAGTGCGGTATCATTGTTATAGTCAAATGGAAAAACTGGTGTCACAGATACGGAGCGGGATATACGACAATATCAATGGCTACACGGTTGCCGGCGACCTGGAGAGTTAGGCCATTTCATCGGGGAACGATAATGCGCAGTTTGTTAAGTGCCCCGTGATAAGTCAGGAATGCCGGGCAGAAAATACCTTGCAACTGCTCGAAAGAGCATCAGAGCAAATTTGGCGAATAGACGAGAATTTTGGACATGCATGAAGGAAAGAATTTGGAGGCAAAGGGGATAAGCCGAAAACTTGACATAAAGACCATCAAAATCTGAGAGAACAAGCCGTACAGACATATCGAGGAACAAACGAGAGCCTCGCCACGTTATAAAAGATGGAAAAAGGGCGAAAAAGTTCAGGTTATTTTTGTCAAGGACACTAATGCAGAAAAGTCGTTAAGGTGTACATATGCATCGAAGAAGAAATCAAATTGATTGAGGAAATCGTGGTTTCAATTGTTTGAGGATTGGTCATCGTAGCGAAAACATGCAGAAGTCCACCGAAGTGCTTCACTGTAAAAGTAAACACAATTCAGCATTGCACGAAGACCTAGTTATGGAGGAGAAGCGAGGGGTACCTGCACTGCAAACGACGGTCGAGATTCCGTCCAGATGAGAGAAATAATGTTCTTCCTCAGACAGCACAGACGTATGGCTTTGGTGCGATAAGAGCGAGAAAAGCTGGTGGAACGATCCTGTTGAACTCAGGCAGTCAGAGAAGCTAACATTTCAGAAGAAACGGGTGAAAGAACGCTGGGGTTGAAGGTCGAGAAAACAGAGACCGTAGACTTGAACACTTTCGGTTCAAATAAATATGAGAAGAAAAGTTGTGATGGGTAACGGTAATCTAGAAGTAGGAGAATGATATTGGACGTAACCGTAATTAAGTTCCCCCATCCTTTGTTTCCATTAGTACACCCAATAGATGTCACAGTTGCTCCACATTTGCAAGGTTGGCAACTCGACGATAGTTATTTGCGACATGCGAAAAGCGCATAGAATTAGTCATAGTGTAGCATTATTATTATCGCATAGTGAAAGGCGAAGTAAGCAAAGGGCGCAAGGCCTTGTTGCAAATAAGTGAGCAAACTCGGTTGGTTGCTTGTGGCCTGTTGTTTGTAATGAAGGTGAGATAAAAGCTCTTTAAATAATGTGATGAATTATTAATTGTGAGGTTAGTACCTTCGGAGACGAAATTACAGACTTTGTCGTCAAATCTGTTTTAAAACGGATTTTATACATCCTTCTTAAAACCGCGCGTAATGTTCCAGTTTCCATGGTTTACACAAGAAATTTTAAGGACATTGCTTGGAGATGACACAAAGTTTGTGAATACTTAACTGATCGAAAATTCTTTAGCGATTTGAAAAGTCTATATGCGCTGTTCAAAGCAGGGGTGTCCAACATACGGCCCGAGGGGGCATTTTCTATGGCCCGTTTAAAGTAAATAATTTTTTTAATTCTTCGGACCTTGAGCTAGGTCTGATGACCTTGAGTATATTTCTATGATTCATTATTACGCATGTTTTCTAATTGTTAGGCATACTTTCTCATGATTAGACATTTTTTCGCATCGCATTATTCATACTATGCATTTTTATAAACAGACATTTCTATTACAAAGCTGAATAGACCAAGTCAAAGCTACAATCTAAACATAAGGGGGGAATGTTAAAATGACTTTCTTTGCACGTCAACTACAAATTTAAGGTATAATGTTAATAAACTTTATGAAAACAAAAAATGTAACATTTCCCATTGATATCTTTTTCATTTAACTGTTTATGTAACTTTTAATGTAATTTTTCTAGTAACTGTAATTATTAAGCCATTTACAGTTCAATACAAAATTTACCGATGATTTACATAATTATTCGTCTGGCCCGCATGTGCAGTAATTTTTGTCCATGGCCCACCCAAAAATAAGTTGGACACTCCTGGTTCAAAGTCTTTTAATTTCAACAGTTTTTTTGGCGGTACAGAACTTTAAAATGGCTTTGAAAAAAGCAAACCTATTGGCTAAAAGCTTTTTCTTCTGACTCTCCTCAGAGCATAAAACGTCAGAGTAAGGGCTGAAAGAACACGATAAAAAATATATACCCAGTTGTGGATCGAAATAGGCCGAAAAATCCAATATTACAATAAAAAAAATTTCAGGTACTCGATCGCTAGAGATAGTATCTTTGTTTTTGAAGAAAACCAGCCCATTAAAAGTTGCAGAATTTTCAAGAGAAAAAATTTGATATTTAAACGGCGGAAGATTAGCCAGAGATTCTGGAACGCACTACTATTCGGGGCTTATCCTACCGCCAAAGTTTAGAAACCATTCAAAGTGCTGCTGTAGCCGATGGGTTTAGGCGCTTGACTGCCTTGACAGCTCTCTAGGCTCGATCCCGGCTCGCGGATGGCCCTCAGTTATATAGTCGAAAATGAATGCCTAGTTGAAGCATTGTAGGGAGTTAAAAGTTGCGTGGAAAGAAGCTGGCCACCTTACCACATAATACCGTGGCCCAGGAAGATGCGCCCCCAATAGCGCATACCGCAACGTTCGGTATACGTTCGAATACGGGACTAGCCTTTACCCTTTTTACGTGTCATCTAAGATTGATAGCATCACTGGAAATGTGATATTTGTCTGTCTGCTGATATTTGTGAACTGCAAGGTTCTTAAAAAAATACTGTTCGTTACATTTTTTATTTTAGTCAAACACATACATTAATTTATGCTGATACAAGATTTGCTGCGAAAGCCAATTCTTGCAGACCTCCAAAAGCTTTGTGCGGAAAAGCGTATTTTTCACGTTTTTAAATGAGCTTGTTCTGAAAGTTTCCAAAGCAACAGCTAGAAAGCGTTGTTTCCGAAATCGCATACAGTTGTAATAACTGTGACATAACGTCAGTTTAAATCTATTCAACATCGCGGTTTAAAGTTAGAAATGTAGATTGATGTTTAATGTCGACTTTTCAGGTTATCGGACAGATAGTGCTGAGAATGCAGAATTAAAAATATTCTTTTGAACTTTTTCTCTAATCCTGTGTCAAGAGCAACGCCAAAATGTATTTTTAACAACTGATGCAAACACTCTGTTACGTGGTTGTTCTCTCAACGAGATAGCTAATTGCCTGCCAGAAATCAGAACACCAACATAAATTTTGTCATTAACATTTGCTGTTTTCAATCTCTCCTTTTAAATAGCGTTGGGTTCTCTATAGAAAAGCACTATTCGAGCAGAAACTGTATTTCTGAAAACTAGGATGGCTACGGTGCATTTTTAACATTGTTTAGGGGCAAAGGGGACAATTCGGCTATCTCTACAAGGGCCGATTGAAGAAAGATCGAGAATTGACTGAAACTGCTTGGGCCTTTAAAGAAATACTATATTGTTACTTCTCTTTAGACACGTTTAGGAGCTTTAGCTATTTCAATTCATTGGCATTCTTAAAGATTGTTGAAACGGTTGCTAATACATGTAGAAAAAAGGATGCATTTTATTGCATCTGGAGCTTTAATAGCTTAGCAATGGTGAGAAAAGAGTATTGCGCGAATACAATCGATATAACAACTATAGTCCTAAATGCCGCGTCACTTTGATTTGTAGACATATATAGCTAAAAAGAACGGGCTTATAAAGCCAAAGCCAAACTAAACTGCACTCTTACAATGCGGGCAGACATGAAGAATCCGGATAGGTACCATGTTTTGCTGGATGTCATAACAGGAGAGCCTTCCCTGACCTTGGGCGATCTCTGATTCATTAATACAGGAAAAAAAAACTCCTCAACGTGTATGATCCGAGTGTTGGAGCGATCGAGTCCTGGGAATAGGGTGGTGCCCAGTCTTTCTCCCGTCGACCACTGCGTTGACAGGTCTTTCGTGCTAAATCGCTTCGGCACATGACCTCAAAGTTAGTTAGTTGGCTATTGCGACTGAGTATGTAGTAAGCACAATTTTGTTAAGAAAATCACATATATAATCTCACAAATGGAATTTCTCTATGCTCCGACCTAGACTTTACAACAATTGGCGCCCAACGTGGGGCTGGGGTATAAGGAAAATATTTCGAGCTGAATTGTGAGATTAAGCGAGTTGGAACGAAACGAAATGTCCACGCAGGAAGACGAAGTTGAACGTCGCGCGGAAGCAGGAAGAATCGAGAACGGAAATATGGAGAGACTGAAGAGAACTCGAGGTGGAAACAGGGCAGTAATTACGAGGTTCGAGCGAGAAGCGACTTTGATAATACGAGATCATGGTGATGCCCTTACCACGGAAATCCTAGCGAAGCTGGATTCGATTTTGTCTGTTCTTCAGCAGAAAAGGAGGCTGTTGTGTAACTTGAACGATGAAATTTTGGCAAAATGTCATATTGACGAAATAGAGAAAGAAATCGAAGAATCAGCCGAGATTGATGTGAAGATCGAGGAAATTATATCGAGAATTGGGGCTTGCAAAAGGGGTACTGTTGTTGGAGCTTTACACGGACTTGCTGAACCGACTGGAGTTTCTACACCGACACCCGCTATTCGAAATGAATTGACGACCGATGCAACGCCCTTCGCACCGGCAAATGGACAGCTGAATAGGAGTGGTAGCTCCTCACGTTCGGAAAATATTGGTGTAAAGCTGCCTAAAATTAATTTGCCTAATTTTTCTGGCGATGTGACGAAGTATCAAGCCTTTTGGCAAAGCTTTCAGTGTGCTGTGCATGAAAATGAACAGATATCGGCGGTTCACAAAATGAACTATCTAATGCGATCACTTGAAGGAACTGCATTTAAAGCCTTGGAGGGGCTGGCAATTACCGAAGAGAACTATGAGCATGCTATAAACATTTTGCAGACAAGATTTGGAAATCCACAGCAAATAATTAGCGCTCACATGCAGGCGCTGTTAAATTTGCAAAGTTGTCCAAGTTCCTCTGAAAATAAACTGAGTGGAACGGAGAGAGTAAACCGTACGCACTATAATGTATATAGTACCAAATGGTACAGGCTGATCATGCGGACCTAGGTGGGAGAGCAGCTCTATCGGAACGATAGTGGCGAGTTTAGTTAGTGCGCGGATAATGTCAAGAAGTGCCGGCAGCAAAATTACCTTGCAAGTGGCTCGGAAAGACTCAGAGCAAATTTGGCGATAGACGAGATTTGGACATCGAGTTGGGGAGACTAAGCCGAAAACTTACATAAGACCACCTCGAAAATTACGAGAGAAGCAAGCCATTACCAGAATATCGAGGAATCAACGAGAGCCTTCGGCAGTTATCAAAGATGGAAAAAGGGAAACGAAAGCTTCAGTGTGTATGTTTTGTCAAGGGAACACTTATGCAGAAAGTTGAGGTAGTTACAAGCTTCGAAGAAAGAAAGTCAAAATTGATTGAAGTGATCGTTGTTGTCAATGTGATTTGAGGATTGTCATCCGATGCGAAAAAAATGCAGAAGTCCCCGAAGTTGCTATTTCACGTAAAAATGCTAAGTATATTCACGTGAGCATATGCGGAAGCTAGGACCTAGTGAGTATGGCGCTGAGAGAGCGAGGGTTACCTAGGCATCACGCGGCAACCGGTCAATTCCCCGCAGATGTATTGAGAGAAAATGTTTGCGCTTCACTGGTACGCTACAGCAGCGCGCGTTGCTTTGGTGGCTGAATGGATTAAGCGCAGAACAGCTGTGTGCATACTGTAGCTAGGCAGCAGTAGAAGCTACTGAATTAAAAGTTGTTGAGGGTAGCAGACTAAGGTACCATAATTGCACAGTTAATGACAAAAGAGGGAGCGTGAGTAAGGTGAGAAAACAGTAGAGAAGCCGTATACCTGTAGAACACGTTACAGGAGGCCTAGCTAAAAAGTTAATTAGTTCAGTGAAAAAACGAAAGTGCGGATACGGGTAGATCGAAAAATGTCTAAGCATGTATTGGACGGCAATTTATGTATGTCACGCGCCGTGCGATGACACACACGACCCACTCCACCTGTATGTACGATGCCATTAAGTTACACCAATAGATGTAATATAAGACGCGGCTGATCCACGATTGCAGGTCTATTTGGCAGGAAACGTATAGGTACTATAAACGAACGATGAGTGCATTAGAAATTCGAGTAAGATAGGGCATTATAGATTATCAATATGTGATAGCAGGCGCGAAGTAAGAAAGGGCGGCATGGCCTCTGTGCCGAATTGACACTGGAGTATGCTTCTTCGATGGTAGGTTGCGGAATGGTATGTGATGATATGGTATATGGATAGAGAATACGATGTCGTAAGACTAGTTTACTGCTGTTAGTGAAAGAGGGATCGGAAACTGACAGAGACGAAATGAACGGAGTGAACAGTGGCAAGATGAGGTTAATTATCCGTCATGCAAGGAGAGTGATCAAATTTTTGGAAAGGCAAATCGAAGAAAGACGCCGGTCTTTTGAACCGAGAATTTCTGAAGACATAGGAAGACCGATGATGGAGGGGTGGATAGAGATCAACTTCAAGGATGGCCCGCTACATCAGGACAGCTAACGCGTTGAAAATAGGAATCCCATATTGATTTGTATCGGTAGCCTACGCCTGCGAAATTATTATGATATGAGTAAGAAACGGCTGTGAATCATTGTTCAAGTAAACTTAAAAACTAGCCGATCTTTTGAAACAGATATGATGAAATTTTCAGCAGCAACTTTCTGATGGTATTATTGAAGTAGGTTTCTCAAGAAATATAGTTGATAAACAAGGGTCGCGATTTCTACTGCTTTGTCACTTTGGTAGATGTCATGATAGCGTGAGGAAGTGAGAACCGAGACTAAACGAACTAAAGTATTGGTCTCAGGGCTATCCGGTCGAGCATATACACAAAGAGTTCATGCTCGTAGCCTAATGTAAATCTGGCTATGTGTGAAGTATAAGTTGTAGTCATAGGAATGCGCGCAGATGCCGTCGACTTTAACACCTTAATCGACGCACTGTAAATAGTGGCATAAATGGTGATGTCGACACGCGCGCATCAACTAATAGGTGCGCCACCAGTGGCGCGAAATACTAAATATCGGAAACGAGTGTGGATGGGTGTATGGCAGTGCGATGCCGTATCCTCAACAATTACGTTGGGTCGAGTGAGCGTAATATAGAACGAGGCGCTACTTAGAAGGAGTCCTTAGGGCTGTGACGCAGGCACTGAGTACGAATATGTAGTACACAATGGTCATTGTTTTTTGCAATTGCTAAATCCGGAAGAGTCCTAGGTGGTCTCGAGAGTCCAACTGTTTGTATGCGACGAATTTATCTTGTGGAGCTCAACCACACCTACAGAACCCCTTGAAAGCGGAGGAAAGATGTATAGGTTATCAAGATGGTAAGAGGGAGAGAAGTAGTGCATGTGGGATAGCTGGACTTTATGCAGCGGAATGTAGCAACCGATTGTCAGACGAAAATTGACAACGAATAGCAGCAATTGTTGTGTGTGTGTGTAATGGGCGTGTCACCGGTGAAGAGGACCGAAACATTTATTCTGAGTATGTCTTAGGGGCCCGCGAACAAGTAGTTTTGATAGGCGGCGTAAGGTAAGGTTTAAGGGCGCTAACTAGGACAGTGGCAAGTGATGTAGATCGAGAGTTTGTTTCAGTTATCAGACAGTTATCTTGTGTGTATAAAGATCTACAGTGTGTGTAATATGACGCAATAACGTTCTGTGTTGAAATTGGTAAGCGCAATATATTGACCTTTTGGTTGTTAATGTTTAACAACCATAAATCTGAGAGATACTTTCCAAGAACTTTGTACTGATATGTGTGTGTATGTATATTCCAAGGTCAACATAAACTCAGAGTTTGAAATCACTTAATAATCCGAAGCACCCGTAGCACTATTTATCTCGAATATGGGGCGCGGATAAGGAGTGGTTAGCTGTATAACAGCAGTAAGTGCGGAATAAGCGTGTATGTTTATAATCGTTAGAATATGTAAGTGAGATGAGGAGTGGATGGGGCTGGCGCATGATACGACGTCAGTCTAGGAAATGCTGCCTGGGAGGTGTCACTGCTATAGCTATGGCAATTAAGAGATTCATGTCTGTATAGTTACGAAAAAGATGTATTTTGGATTCAGCGAAGCCTAAGCAGTATGGTGTCTCGAGAAGCGACAAGGTTATGGTACGCGATGTGCGCCGATCAAATAACCACTCCAGAAGTTTAGGATATACATATAGGATAGGTATTCCGTGCAAGGTTGCGAGGGATAAAGTCAAAAGAAATGATTGCCATTGTCGGACAGGGGACTCATATTGTACGTTCGTGACGTGTTTGGAGCGTAGGGTATGGGAACCGCGTCACATTAATTGACGTGTGTAATATGACTAGTCGTCAGGGAGAAATGCTATTCTATTGAGGTGTCACAGTGCGTAAGAGACGAAGAAGTGATGTGTGTCATTTGTCCGGAGGTGAAATAACGGCGGAGCAGTAGCTGTGAGATAAATAAGGGGTTTTGTGCTGCGAGTCACATTCCTATTCATGTTCTGTGGTGGGGGGTACGATGTAAGTCCACGCATGTCGGATGAATTGCAGTTAAGGTATAAGATATACGTCACAGGAATAATGGAGATCAAGTCCCCTAAATGGACGAGTGAGAGTGTGGGTGTGCCCTGCGATATAAAACATGTCAGAGGATAAAGGGTTTATACAGGGCCTATCATTACGACCAGCCGCAATATTCAGCTTCAAAGGGGAGAATTCGAGAACTTATGTGATATAACGGGTCTAAGCGACAAAGTACAACTGGTACGAAGTGGTTTTGATGGGTTATAAGATGGATCTCCAACTTGAAAAGTGGGTACATTAGGTACTGGAAATAAATGTAGCGAAGGTTTAAGTCGTCCCG
>NW_027019797.1:0-13824 GCF_013076305.1 Rhopilema esculentum | reverse complement strand
AAAGAATTTGAAATATTTCAAAAAAACTTTTTTTAATCAAAACAACCAAGAAAGTCTCAATACACGTTTAAAACAACATTTCAGGGAGCTTTGCTGAATTTTAGGCTCTTATTTTGAAAAGAAAGGTATAAACCATTTTTGAAAAGTTTCATGACCCTGGACATGCAAAAAAGTTCAAAGAATTTCAAATTTTTCAAAAATCATTTCACTCGAAACAACCAAGAAAGTCTTGGTACACGTTTCTGACAACATTTCCTGTAGTTTCGGTGAACTTTAGGCTCTTTTTTTGAAAATAAGGACTTAGCAATTTTTGAAAAAGTTCATGACCCCGGATCTGCAAAAAAGTTTAAAGAATTTGAAATATTTCAAAAAAACTTTTTTTAATCAAAACAACCAAGAAAGTCTCAATACACGTTTAAAACAACATTTCAGGGAGCTTTGCTGAATTTTAGGCTCTTATTTTGAAAAGAAAGGTATAAACCATTTTTGAAAAGTTTCATGACCCTGGACATGCAAAAAAGTTCAAAGAATTTCAAATTTTTCAAAAATCATTTCACTCGAAACAACCAAGAAAGTCTTGGTACACGTTTCTGACAACATTTCCTGTAGTTTCGGTGAACTTTAGGCTCTTTTTTTGAAAATAAGGACTTAGCAATTTTTGAAAAATTTCCTGACCCCGGATCTGTAAAAGAGTTCGAAAAATTTGAAATTTTTCACAAAACTTTTTTTAGTCAAAACAACCAAGAAAATCTCAATGCAGGTTTAAAACAACATTTCAGGGAGCTTCGCTGAATTTTAGGCTCTTATTTTGAAAATAAGGACTAAGCAATTTTTGAAAAAGTTCATGACCCCGGACTTGCAAAAAAGTTCAAAAAATTTGAAATTTTTAAAAAAATTGTTTTTACTCAAAACAACCAGGAAAGTCTCAATACATGTTCCGAACAACATTTCAGGGAGTTTCGGTGATTTTTAGGCTCTTATTTTGAAAAAAGGACGTAGCAATTTTTGAAAAAGTTCATGACCCCAGACTTTCAAAAAAGTTCAAAAAATTTGAAATTTTTCAAAAAACTTTTTTTACTCAAAACAACCAAGAAGGTCTCAATACACGTTCCGAACAACATTTGAGAGAGTTTCGCGGAATTTTAGGCTCTTATTTTGAAAAGAAAGGTATTAACCATTTTTGAAAAGTTTCATGACCCTGGACTTGCAAAAAAGTTCAAAAAATTTGAAATTTTTGTGAAAATTTTTTTTTGACAAAGAACGAAAAATGCTGAGAAAATAACTTTCTGAAATGTTGTGATGATAGTTGGTTGAACCTCCAAGTGATATCTGGAAAAAAGAAACAAAAAATATACCTAGAATGTTTAACACTAAAGCTTCGAAAAATACGAAAAAATATTACATTTTTCAAAAATCATTTCACTCAAAACAACCAAGAAAGTCTTGGTACACGTTTCTGACAACATTTCAGGGAGTTTCGCTGAATGTTAGGCTCTTAATTTGTAAATAAGGACTTAGCAATTTTTGAAAAAGTTCATGACCCCAGACCTTCAAAAAAGTTCAAAAAAATTTCAAATTTTTCAAAAAACTTGTTTTTCCCAAAACAACCAAGAAAGTCTCAATACACGTTCCAAGCAACATTTCAGGGAGTTTCGCTGAATTTTAGGCTCTATTTTGAATATAAGGACTTAGCAATTTTTGAAGAAGTTCCTGACCCCGGACCTGTAAAAAAGTTCAAAAAATTTGTAATTTTTCAAAAAACTTGTTTTTCCCAAAACAACAAAGAAAGTCTCAATACACGCTCCAAGCAACATTTCAGGGAGTTTCGCTGAATTCTAGGCATTTTTTTTGAAAAAAAGGACTTAGCAATTTTTGAAAAAGTTCATGACCCCGGACCTGCGAAATTTTTAAAAAAATTTGTTTACCCAAAACAACAAAGAAAGTCTCAAAACACGTTCCAAACAACATTTCAGGGAGTTTCACTGAATGTTAGGCACTTATTTTGTAAATAAGGACTTAGCAATTTTTGAAAAAGTTCATGACCCCGGACCTGCGAAATTTTTCAAAAAATTTTTTTTTCGCAAAACAACTAAGAAAGTCTCAAAACACGCTCCAAACAACATTTCAGGGAGTTTCGCTGAATGTTAGGCTCTTAATTTGTAAATAAGGACTTAGCAATTTTGGAAAAAGTTCATGACCTCGGACCTGCAAAAAAGTTAAAAAAAATTCAAATTTTTTAAAAAACTTTTTTTACTGAAAACAACCAAGAAAGTCTCAATACATGTTCCAAATAACACTTCAGAGAGTTTCGGTGAATTTTAGGCTCTTATTTTGAAAAAAGTATAAACCTTTTTTGAAAAAATTCATCACCCCGGACTTGCAAAGAAGTTCAAAAATTTTAAAATTTTCTGAAAATTTTTTTGTGACAAAGAAAAAAGAATGCTGAGAAAATACCTTTCTGAAATGTTTTGATGACATTTGGTTGAACCTCCAAGTGAGATCTGGAAAAAATCTAGAAAAAATAATACCCTTAGAATGTTTGAGACTAAACCTTGAAAAAACATTGAAAAATGTATGAACAATTTTTCAAAAATCGTTCTTTTCTCGAAACAACCTAGAAAGTATTTCGATAGGGGGCATTCCATTCTTATTCTACAGGGTGGGAACATATTCATTCGGGCTAATTTGGACCAGAATGAAAATGCTCCCCTCTCAAAAAACTTCACTTTCTTTCGAAAGATCTCAAACTTGGGTAACAAACAATGCCTCTTAAGGTAGTGTATTAAATTGAAGCAAGTATTTCCAAAGGGGGCATTCAATTCCTATTCTACAGGGTGGGAACATTCTCATTTGGGCTCTTCCTTACCTGAATGAAAATGCTCCCCTTTCAAAAAACTTCACTTTCTTTGAAAATATTTCAAACTTAGGTGTCAAACAATGCCCCTTAAGGTAATGTATTAAATTTAATCATATATTTCCAAAGGGGGCATTCCATACTTATTCTACAGGGTGGGAACATTTTCATTCGGGCTAATCTGGATCTGAATGGAAATGCTCCCCTTTCAAAAAATTTCACTTTCTTTGAAAACATTTAAAACTTGGGTAACAGACAATGCCTGTTAAGGTAATGTATTCAATTTAATCAAGTATTTGCAAAGGGGGCATTTCATACCTATTCTACAGGGTGGGAACATTCTCATTCGGGCTAATCTGGACCTGAATGAAAATTCTCCCCTTTTAAAAAACTTCACTTTCTTTGAAAACATTTAAAACTTCGGTATCAAACAATGCCTCTTATGGTAATGTATTAAATTTAATCAAGTATTTCCAAAGGGGGCAATTCATACTTATTCTACAGCGTGGGAGCATTTTCATTCAGGCTAATCTGGACCTGAATTGAAATGCTCCCATTTCAAAAAACTTCATTTTCTTTGAAAACATTTAAAACTTGGGTAACAAACAATGCCTCTTAAGGTAATAAATTAAATTTAATCAAGTATTTCCAAAGGGGGCATTCCATACTTATCCTACAGGGTGGGAACATTTTCATTCGGGCTAATCTGGACCTGAATTGAAATGCTCCCCTTTCAAAAAACTTCACTTACTATGAACTTATTTCAAACTTGGTTAACAAACAATGCCCCTTGAGGTAATGTATTAAATTTAATCAAGTATTTCAAAAGGGGGCATTTCATACCTATTCTACAGGGTGGGAACATTTTCATTTGGGGTAATCTGGACCTGAATGAAAATGCTCCCATTTCAAAAAACTTTACTTACTATGAAAATATTTCAAACTTGGTGAACAAACAATGCCTCTTAAGGTAATGAATTAAATTTAATCAAGTATTTCCAAAGGGGGCATTCCATACTTATTCTACAGGGTGGGAACATTTTCATTTGGGCTCTTCCTTACCTGAATGAAAATGCTCCCCTTTCAAAAAACTTCACTTTCTTTGAAAATATTTCAAACTTAGGTGTCAAACAATGCCCCTTATGGTAATGTATTAAATTTAATCAAGTATTTCCAAAGGGGGCATTCCATACTTATCCTACAGGGTGGGAACATTTTCATTCGGGCTAATCTGGATCTGAATGGAAATGTTCCCCTTTCAAAAAACTTCACTTTCTTTGAAAACATTTAAAACTTGCGTAAGAAACAATGCCTGTCAAGGTAATGTTTCAAATTTAATCAAATATTTCCAAAGGGGGCATTTCATACTTATTCTACAGGGTGGGAACATTTTCATTCAGGCCTATCTGGACATGAATTGAAATGCTCCATTTTCAAAAAACTTCACTTTCTTTGAAAACATTTAAAACTTGGGTAACAAACAATGCCTCTTAAGGTAATGTATTAAATTTAATCAAGTATTTCCAAAGGGGGCATTCCATACTTATTCTACAGGGTGGGAACATTTTTATTTGGGCTAATCTGGACCTGAATGGAAATGCTCCCCTTTCAAAAAACTTCACTTACTATGAAAATATTTCAAACTTGGTTAACAAACAATGCCCCTTGAGGTAATGTATTAAATTGAAGCAAGTATTTCCAAAAGGGGCATTCAATTCTTATTCTACAGGGTGGGAACATTTTCATTTGGGCTCTTCCTTACCTGAATGAAAATGCTCCCCTTTCAAAAAACTTCACTTTCTTTGAAAATATTTCAAACTTAGGTGTCAAACAATGCCCCTTAAGGTAATGTATTAAATTTAATCAAGTATTTCCAAAGGGGGCATTCCATACTTATCCTACAGGGTGGGAACATTTTCATTCGGGCTAATCTGGATCTGAATGGAAATGCTCCCCTTTCAAAAAACTTCACTTTCTTTGAAAACATTTAAAACTTGCGTAAGAAACAATGCCTGTCAAGGTAATGTTTCAAATTTAATCAAATATTTCCAGAGGGGGCATTTCATACATATTCTACAGGGTGGGAACATTTTCATTCGGGCTAATCTGGATCTGAATGAAAATGCTCCCCTTTCAAAAAACTTCATTTTCTTTGAGAATATTTCAAACTTGGGTAACAAACATTGCCTGTTAAGGTAATGTATTAAATTTAATCAAGTATTTCCAAAGGGGGCATTCCATACTTATTCTACAGGGTGGGAACATTTTCATTCGGGCTTATCTGGACCTGAATTGAAATGCTCCATTTTCAAAAAACTTCACTTTCTTTGAAAACATTTAAAACTTGCTTAAGAAACAATGCCTGTTACGGTAATGTATTCAATTTAATCAAATATTTCCAAAGGGGGCAATTCATACTTATTCTACTATGTGGGAACATTTTCATTTGGGCTCTTCCTTACCTGAATGAAAATGCTCCCCTTTCAAAAAACTTCACTTTCTTTGAAAACATTTAAAACTTGGGTTATAAACAATGCCTGTTACGGTAATGTATTCAATTTAATCAAATATTTCCAAAGGGGGCAATTCATACTTATTCTACTATGTGGGAACATTTTCATTTGGGCTCTTCCTTACCTGAATGAAAATGCTCCCCTTTCAAAAAACTTCACTTTCTTTGAAAACATTTAAAACTTGGGTTATAAACAATGCCTGTTACGGTAATGTATTCAATTTAATCAAATATTTCCAAAGGGGGCAATTCATACTTATTCTACTATGTGGGAACATTTTCATTTGGGCTCTTCCTTACCTGAATGAAAATGCTCCCCTTTCAAAAAACTTCACTTTCTTTGAAAACATTTAAAACTTGGGTTATAAACAATGCCTGTTACGGTAATGTATTCAATTTAATCAAATATTTCCAAAGGGGGCAATTCATACTTATTCTACTATGTGGGAACATTTTCATTTGGGCTCTTCCTTACCTGAATGAAAATGCTCCCCTTTCAAAAAACTTCACTTTCTTTGAAAACATTTAAAACTTGGGTAACAAACAATGCCTGTTAAGGTAATGTATTCAATTTAATCAAGTATTTCCAAAGGGGGATTCCATACTTATTCTACAGGGTGGGAACATTTTCAATCGGGCTAATCTGGACCTGAATGGAAATGCTCCCCTTTCAAAAAACCTCACTTTCTTTGAAAACATTTAAAACTTGGGTAACAAACCATGCCTGTTACGGTAATGTATTAAATTTAATCAAGTATTTCCAAAGGGGGCATTCCATACTTATCCTACAGGGTGGGAACATTTTCATTCGGGCTAATCTGGATCTGAATGGAAATGCTCCCCTTTCAAAAAACTTCCCTTTCTTTGAAAACATTTAAAACTTGCGTAAGAAACAATGCCTGTCAAGGTAATGTTTCAAATTTAATAAAATATTTCCAAAGGGGGCATTTCATACTTATTCTACAGGGTGGGAACATTTTCATTCGGGCTTATCTGGACCTGAATTGAAATGCTCCACTTTCAAAAAACTTCACTTTCTTTGAAAACATTTAAAACTTGGGTAACAAACAACGCCTCTTAAGGTAATGTATTAAATTGAAGCAAGTATTTCCAAAGTGGGCATTCTATTCTTATTCTACAGGGTGGGAACATTTTCATTTGAGGTAATCTGGACCTGAATGAAAATGCTCCCATTTCAAAAAACTTCACTTTCTTTGAAAACATTTAAAACTTGGGTAACAAACAATGCCTCTTAAGGTAATGTATTAAATTGAAGCAAGTATTTCCAAAAGGGGCATTCAATTCTTATTCTACAGGGTGGGAACATTTTCATTTGGGCTCTTCCTTACCTGAATGAAAATGCTCCCCTTTCAAAAAAATTCACTTTCTTTGAAAATATTTCAAACTTAGGTGTCAAACAATGCCCCTTAAGGTAATGTATTAAATTTAATCAAGTATTTCCAAAGGGGGCATTTGATTCTTATTCTACAGGGTGGGAACATTTTCATTCGGGCTAATCTGGATCTGAATGAAAATGCCCCCCTTTCAAAAAACTTCACTTTCTTTGAAAACATTTAAAACTTGCGTAAGAAACAATGCCTGTCAAGGTAATATTTCAAATTTAATCAAATATTTCCAAAGGGGGCATTTCATACTTATTCTACAGGGTGGGAACATTTTTATTCGGGCTAATCTGGATCTGAATGAAAATGCCCCCCTTTCAAAAAACTTCACTTTCTTTGAAAACATTTAAAACTTGCGTAAGAAACAATGCCTGTCAAGGTAATGTTTCAAATTTAATCAAATATTTCCAAAGGGGGCATTTCATACTTATTCTACAGGGTGGGAACATTTTCATTCGGGCTAATCTGGATCTGAATGGAAATGCTCCCCTTTCAAAAAACTTCACTTTCTTTGAAAACATTTAAAACTTGCGTAAGAAACAATGCCTGTCAAGGTAATGTTTCAAATTTAATCAAATATTTCCAAAGGGGGCATTTCATACTTATTCTACAGGGTGTGAACATTTTCATCGGGCTTATATGGACCTGAATTGAAATGCTCCACTTTCAAAAAACTTCATTTTCTTTGAAAACATTTAAAA
This sequence comes from Rhopilema esculentum, assembly GCF_013076305.1. The sequence continues at coordinate 6,354 of NW_027019797.1, read as the reverse complement.
CTTGGGTAACAAACAATGCCTCTTAAGGTAATGTATTAAATTTAATCAAGTATTTCCAAAGTGGGCAATTCATACTTATTCTACAGCATGGGAACATTTTCATTCGGGCTAATCTGGACCTGAATTGAAATGCTCCCATTTCAAAAAACTTCATTTACTATGAAAATATTTCAAACTTGGTGAACAAACAACGCCCCTTGAGGTAATGAATTAAATTTAATCAAGTATTTCCAAAGGGGCATTCCATACTTATTCTACAGGGTGGGAACATTTTCATTCGGGCTTATCTGGACATGAATGGAAATGCTCCCCTTTCAAAAAACTTCACTTTCTTTGAAAACATTTAAAACTTGGGTAACAAACAACGCCTCATAAGGTAATGTATTAAATTGAAGCAAGTATTTCCAAAGTGGGCATTTTATTCTTATTCTACAGGGTGGGAACATTTTAATTTGAGGTAATCTGGACCTGAATGAAAATGCTCCCATTTCAAAAAACTTCACTTTCTTTGAAAACATTTAAAACTTGGGTAACAAACAATGCCTCATAAGGTAATGTATTAAATTTTATCAAGTATTTCCAAAGGGGGCATTCCATACTCATCCTACAGGGTGGGAACATTTTCATTCGGGCTAATCTGGATCTGAATGGAAATGCTCCCCTTTCAAAAAACTTCACTTCCTATGAAAATATTTCAAACTTGGTTAACAAACAATGCCCCTTGAGGTAATGTATTAAATTGAAGCAAGTATTTCCAAAAGGGGCATTCAATTCTTATTCTACAGGGTGGGACCATTTTCATTTGGGCTCTTCCTTACCTGAATGAAAATGCTCCCCTTTCAAAAAACTTCACTTTCTTTGAAAATATTTCAAACTTAGGTGTCAAACAATGCCCCTTAAGGTAATGTATTAAATTTAATCAAGTATTTCCAAAGGGGTTATTCCATACTTATCCTACAGGGTGGGAACATTTTCATTCGGGCTAATCTGGATCTGAATGGAAATGCTCCCCTTTCAAAAAACTTCACTTTCTTTGAAAACATTTAAAACTTGCGTAAGAAACAATGCCTGTCAAGGTAATGTTTCAAATTTAATCAAATATTTCCAAAGGGGGCATTTCATACTTATTCTACAGGGTGGGAACATTTTCATTCGGGCTTATATGGACCTGAATTGAAATGCTCCACTTTCAAAAAACTTCATTTTCTTTGAAAACATTTAAAACTTGGGTAACAAACAATGCCTCTTAAGGTAATGTATTAAATTTAATCAAGTATTTCCAAAGTGGGCAATTCATACTTATTCTACAGCATGGGAACATTTTCATTCGGGCTAATCTGGACCTGAATTGAAATGCTCCCATTTCAAAAAACTTCATTTACTATGAAAAGATTTCAAACTTGGTTAACCAACAATGCCCCTTGAGGTAATGTATTAAATTGAAGCAAGTATTTCCAAAGGGGGCATTCCATACTCATCCTACAGGGTGGGAACATTTTCATTCGGGCTAATCTGGATCTGAATGGAAATGCTCCCCTTTCAAAAAACTTCACTTCCTATGAAAATATTTCAAACTTGGTTAACAAACAATGCCCCTTGAGGTAATGAATTAAATTGAAGCAAGTATTTCCAAAGGGGGCATTCAATTCTTATTCTACAGGGTGGGAACATTTTCATTTGAGGTAATCTGGACCTGAATGAAAATGATCCCCTTTTAAAAAACTTCACTTTCTTTGAGAATATTTCAAACTTGGGTAACAAACAATGCCCCTTGAGGTAATGTATTAAATTTAATCAAGTATTTCCAAAGGGGGCATTCCATACTTGTTCTACAGGGTGGGAACATTTTCATTCGGTTTAATCTGGATCTGAATGAAAATGCTCCGCTTTCAAAAAACTTCACTTTCTTTGAAAATATTTCAAACTTGGGTAACAAACAATGTCCCTCGAGCTAATGTAGTAAATTGAAGCAAGTATTTCCAAAGTGGGCATTCTATTCTTATTCTACAGGGCGGGAACATTTTCATTCAGGCTAATCAAGTATTTCCAAAGGGGGCATTTCATACCTATTCTACAGGGTGGGAACATTATCATTCGGGCTAATCTGGACCTGAATTTACATGCTCCACTTTCAAAAAACTTCACTTTCTTTGAAAACATTTCAAACTTGGGTAACAAACAATGCCTCTTAAGGTAATGTATTAAATTTAATCAAGTATTTCCAAAGGGGGCATTCCATACTCATCCTACAGGGTGGGAACATTTTCATTCGGGCTAATCTGGATCTGAATGGAAATGCTCCCCTTTCAAAAAACTTCACTTACAATGAAAATATTTAAAACTTGGTTAACAAACAATGCCCCTTGAGGTAATGTATTAAATTGAAGCAAGTATTTCCAAAGGGGGCATTCAATTCTTATTCTACAGGGTGGGAACATTTTCATTTGAGGTAATCTAGACCTGAATGAAAATGCTCCCATTTCAAAAAACTTCACTTTCTTTCAAAATATTTCAAACTTGGGTAACAAACAATGCCCCTTGAGGTAATGTATTAAATTTAATCAAGTATTTCCAAAGGGGGCATTCCATACTTGTTCTACAGGGTGGGAACATTTTCATTCGGTTTAATCTGGATCTGAATGAAAATGCTCCGCTTTCAAAAAACTTCACTTTCTTTGAAAATATTTCAAACTTGGGTAACAAACAATGTCCCTCGAGCTAATGTAATAAATTGAAGCAAGTATTTCCAAAGTGGGCATTCTATTCTTATTCTACAGGGCAGGAACATTTTCATTCAGGCTAATCAAGTATTTCCAAAGAGGGCATTCAATTCTTATTCTACAGGGTGGGAACATTTTCATTTGAGGTAATCTAGACCTGAATGAAAATGCTCCACTTTCAAAAAACTTCACTTTCTTGCAAAATATTTCAAACTTGGGTAACAAACAATGCCCCTTGAGGTAATGTATTAAATTTAATCAAGTATTTCCAAAGGGGGCATTCCATACTTGTTCTACAGGGTGGGAACATTTTCATTCGGTTTAATCTGGATCTGAATGAAAATGCTCCGCTTTCAAAAAACTTCACTTTCTTTGAAAATATTTCAAACTTGGGTAACAAACAATGTCCCTCGAGCTAATGTAGTAAATTGAAGCAAGTATTTCCAAAGTGGGCATTCTATTCTTATTCTACAGGGCGGGAACATTTTCATTCAGGCTAATCAAGTATTTCCAAAGGGGGCATTTCATACCTATTCTACAGGGTGGGAACATTATCATTCGGGCTAATCTGGACCTGAATTTACATGCTCCACTTTCAAAAAACTTCACTTTCTTTGAAAACATTTCAAACTTGGGTAACAAACAATGCCTCTTAAGGTAATGTATTAAATTTAATCAAGTATTTCCAAAGGGGGCATTCCATACTCATCCTACAGGGTGGGAACATTTTCATTCGGGCTAATCTGGATCTGAATGGAAATGCTCCCCTTTCAAAAAACTTCACTTACTATGAAAATATTTAAAACTTGGTTAACAAACAATGCCCCTTGAGGTAATGTATTAAATTGAAGCAAGTATTTCCAAAGGGGGCATTCAATTCTTATTCTACAGGGTGGGAACATTTTCATTTGAGGTAATCTAGACCTGAATGAAAATGCTCCCATTTCAAAAAACTTCACTTTCTTTCAAAATATTTCAAACTTGGGTAACAAACAATGCCCCTTGAGGTAATGTATTAAATTTAATCAAGTATTTCCAAAGGGGGCATTCCATACTTGTTCTACAGGGTGGGAACATTTTCATTCGGTTTAATCTGGATCTGAATGAAAATGCTCCGCTTTCAAAAAACTTCACTTTCTTTGAAAATATTTCAAACTTGGGTAACAAACAATGTCCCTCGAGCTAATGTAATAAATTGAAGCAAGTATTTCCAAAGTGGGCATTCTATTCTTATTCTACAGGGCAGGAACATTTTCATTCAGGCTAATCAAGTATTTCCAAAGAGGGCATTTCATACCTATTCTACAGGGTGGGAACATTATCATTCGGGCTAATCTGGACCTGAATTTACATGCTCCACTTTCAAAAAACTTCACTTTCTTTGAAAACATTTCAAACTTGGGTAACAAACAATGCCTCTTAAGGTAATGTATTAAATTTAATCAAGTATTTCCAAAGGGGGCATTCCATACTCATCCTACAGGGTGGGAACATTTTCATTTGGGCTAATCTGGATCTGAATGGAAATGCTCCCCTTTCAAAAAACTTCACTTACTATGAAAATATTTAAAACTTGGTTAACAAACAATGCCCCTTGAGGTAATGTATTAAATTGAAGCAAGTATTTCCAAAGGGGGCATTCAATTCTTATTCTACAGGGTGGAAACATTTTCATTCGGGTTAATCTGGATCTGAATGAAAATACTCCCCTTTCAAAAAACTTCACTTTCTTTGAAAATATTTCAAACTTGGGTAACAAACAATGTCCCTTGAGGTAATGTAATAAATTGAAGCAAGTATTTCCAAAGTGGGCATTCCATTTTTATTCTACAGGGCGGGAACATTTTCATTCAGGCTAATCTGGACCTGAATTGAAATGCTCCACTTTCAAAAAACTTCATTTTCTTTGAAAACATTTAAAACTTGGTAACAAACAATACCTCTTAAGGTAATGTATTAAATATAATCAAGTATTTCCAAAGGGGGCATTCCATACTTATCCTACAGGGTGGAAACATTTTCATTCGGGTTAATCTGGATCTGGATGAAAATACTCCCCTTTCAAAAAACTTCACTTTCTTTGAAAATATTTCAAACTTGGGTAACAAACAATGTCCCTTGAGGTAATGTAATAAATTGAAGCAAGTATTTCCAAAGTGGGCATTCCATTTTTATTCTACAGGGCGGGAACATTTTCATTCAGGCTAATCTGGACCTGAATTGAAATGCTCCACTTTCAAAAAACTTCATTTTCTTTGAAAACATTTAAAACTTGGTAACAAACAATGCCTCTTAAGGTAATGTATTAAATTTAATCAAGTATTTCCAAAGGGGGCATTCCATACTTGTTCTACAGGGTGGAAACATTTTCATTCGGGTTAATCTGGATCTGGATGAAAATACTCCCCTTTCAAAAAACTTCACTTTCTTTGAAAATATTTCAAACTTGGGTAACAAACAATGTCCCTTGAGGTAATGTAATAAATTGAAGCAAGTATTTCCAAAGTGGGCATTCCATTCTTATTCTACAGGGCGGGAACATTTTCATTCAGGCTAATCTGGACCTGAATTGAAATGCTCCACTTTCAAAAAACTTCATTTTCTTTGAAAACATTTAAAACTTGGGTAACAAACAATGCCTCTTGAGGTAATGTATTAAATTGAAGCAAGTATTTTGAAAGGGGGCATTCAATTCCTATTCTACAGGGTGGGAAGATTTTGATTCGGGCTAATCTGGACCTGAATGAAAATTCTCCCCTTTTAAAAAACTTTGTTATTTGATTTATTGCAAAATTTAATTCTATTTAATTATAAGATTTTTTGCAAAAATTTTCATTTAAAAGGTTCACAAAGGTAAGTGTTACCTGAAGTTCTTTCTTTTTTGCTTTAGGCTAGTTCTTCAGGGTAACTCTGTGACGGTAACTTGATAGCCTCGCTTTCAGAACGCAATTTAATTCGAGGAGAGCATAGGGGATATAGTTTCGTTTTGTAGCAAAATCTAGATTTTTCTGTAGGTAACCCTTTTTCTCGCGACAATTCAGCCTTTTCATATTCCTTATGGACCACGAAGTCACATTCATAATAATCAAAAGTAGCGGTCAGTTTCTTCCATTTTACATGAAAAGGCAATACATTCACAACAAATGGTAATAACCAGCAAAAACCTTGATGCTTGGCAATTACTTTGTCAATAGTTTCGTTTTGTAGCAAAATCTAGATTTTTCTGCAAGTTACCCTTTTTATCGCGACAATGTTTCATCTCAATATTGTAATTTTATATAAATGTAGATATTTCGACATTTACCTGCAATTTTGTTTGTTGTTTTGAAATAATTATTAAAAGTTCTTTCTTGATATACCTTGATTAAGCATTTCTGTTTTATAAGTTTCTTCCAGCAGTATGTCTACTAGATTTCGGAAAACAATTAACTTTTATACTTTGACTTTGAAGTTTTTACTGCATATATTGAAGCCATGTGGAGTATTTGCGCCCGCGATTCCGTGCCGCCATGACCAGCGTCATGCATTTTTCCCCTATGCTTTCGAGGAGTATTTGATTTTTCAACAAGGCATATACGTATCGCCTCAAAGGGGACACTTTTGCATGGGGGACCGATTAGCATACTACACCGGT
>NW_027019794.1:94511-116513 GCF_013076305.1 Rhopilema esculentum | reverse complement strand
GGAAAGGATAAAAGGATAAATCAGGGAAAAGGGTTAAGTGGAAGAGCAACAAAAGAGGGTCTCAAGTTTTTAAGAGACACCAAAAGAAACTCGCAAACTTCAATGAATGTTGAGAAAGGTTTTGTATGGAATGGATAAAAAGATAAATCAGGAAAAAGGGCAAAGTGGAAGAACAACAAAAGAAGGTCTCAAGTTTTTAAGAGACACCAAAAGAAACTCGCAAACTTCAATGAATGTTGACAAAGGTTTTTTGTGGAATGGATAAAAAGATAAATCAGGAAAAAGGGCAAAGTGGAAGAACAACAAAAGAAGGTCTCAAGTTTTCAAGAGACACCAAAGAAACTCGCTAACTTCAATGAATGTTGAGAAAAGTTTTTTATGGAATGGATAAAAAGATAAATCAGGGAAAAGGGCAAAGTGGAAAAACAGAAAGGGACGGTCTCAAGTTTCGAAAAGACAAGATACCAATGAAAATCACAAGCTTCAAGGAATGTTGAGAAAGAGTTTTTAGAGAATGAATCAGAAAAATCAGCTGAAAGGGCAGAGAGGAAGAACAACAAGAGACGGTTTTAAGTGTCGAAAAGATACCAACAAAATCACAAGCTTCAATGATTGTTAAAAAAGATTTTTTAAGGAATGAATAAAAATAATCAGCAAAAAGAGCAGAGAGGAAGAGCAACAAGAGACGGATTCAAGTGTTGGAGAGACACTAACAAAAATCACAAGCTTCAATGAATGTTGAGAAAGATTTTTTAAGGACTAAATAAAAATAATCAGCGAAAAGGGCAGAGAGGAAGAACAACAAGAGACGGATTCAAGTGTTGAAGAGACACTAACAAAAATCACAAGCTTCAATGAATGTTGAGAAAGATATTTTAAGTAATGAATAAAAAAAATCAGCGAAAAGGGCATAGAGGAAGAACGACAAGGGACGGATTCAAGTGTTGAAGAGACACTAACGAAAATCACAAGCTTCAATGAATGTTGAGAAAGATATTTTAAGGAATGAATAAAAATAATCAGCGAAAAGGGCAGAGAGGAAGAGCAACAAGAGACGGTTTCAAGTGTCGAAGAGACACTAACAAAAATCACAAGCTTCAATGAATGTTGAGAAAGATTTTTAAAGAATAAATAGAAACAAAAATTCAGGGAATTAGGCAGAGAGAAAAAACAACAAGGGACAGTTTCAAGTGTCGAAAAGATAGCATCGAAAATCACAAGTTTCAAGGAATGTTGGGAAAGATTTTTTAGAGAATGAATTAAAAAAGATCAGCTGAAAGGGCAAAGAGGAAGAACAACAAAAAACGGTTTCAAGTGTCGAAGAGACACCAACAAATATCACAAGCTTCAATGAATGTTGAGAAAGATTTTTTAAGGACTAAATAAAAATAATCAGCGAAAAGAGCAGAGAGGAAAAGCAACAAGAGACGGATTCAAGTGTTGAAGAGACACTAACAAAAATCACAAGCTTCAATGAATGTTGAGAAAGATTTTTTAAGAATAAATAGAAACAAAAATTCAGGGAAAAGGGCAGAGAGAAAGAACAACAAGGGACGGTTTCAAGTGTCGAAGAGACACCAAAAAAAATCACAAGCTTCAATGAATGTTAAGAAAGATCTTTTTCAGAATGAATAAAACAAATCAGCGGAAAGGGCAGAGAGGAAGAGCAACAAGAGACGGTTTCAAGTGTCGAAGAGACACCAAAAAAATCACAAGCTTCAATGAATGTTGAGAAAGATCTTTTTCAGAATGAATAAAAAAAATCAGCGGAAAGGGCAGAGAGGAAGAGCAACAAGAGACGGTTTCAATTGTCGAAGAGACACCAAAAAAAATCACAAGCTTCAATGAATGTTGAGAAAGATTTTTTCAGAATGAAAAAAAAAATCAGCGGATAGGGCAGAGAGGAAGAACAACAAGAGACGGTTTCAATTGTCGAAGAGACACCAAAAAAATCACAAGCTTCAATGAATGTTGAGAAAGATTTTTTCAGAATGAATAAAAAAAATCAGCGGAAAGGGCAGAGAGGAAGAACAACAAGAGACGGTTTCAATTGTCGAAGAGACACCAAAAAAAATCACAAGCTTCAATGGATGTTGAGAAAGATTTTTTTCAGAATGAATTAAAAAAATCAGCGGAAAGGGCAGAGAGGAAGAACAACAAGAGACGGATTCAAGTGTTGAAGAGACACTAACAAAAATCGGAAGCTTCAATGAATGTTGAGAAAGATTTGTTCAGAATGAATAAAAAAAATCAGCGGAAAGGGCAAAGAGGAAGAACAACAAAAGACGGTTTCAAGTGTCGAAGAGACACCAACAAATATCACAAGCTTCAATGAATGTTGAGAAAGATTTTTTCAGAATGAATAAAAAAAATCAGCGGAAAGGGCAGAGAGTAAGAACAACAAGAGACGGTTTCAATTGTCGAAGAGACACCAAAAAAAATCACAAGCTTCAATGGATGTTGAGAAAGATTTTTTTCAGAATGAATTAAAAAAATCAGCGGAAAGGGCAGAGAGGAAGAACAACAAGAGACGGATTCAAGTGTTGAAGAGACACTAACAAAAATCGGAAGCTTCAATGAATGTTGAGAAAGATTTTTTAAGGAATGAATAAAAATAATCAGCGAAAAGAGCAGAGAGGAAAAGCAACAAGAGACGGATTCAAGTGTTGAAGAGACACTAACAAAAATCACAAGCTTCAATGAATATTGAGAAAGATTTATTAAAGAATGAATAAAAATAATCAGCGAAAAGAGCAGAGAGGAAAAGCAACAAGAGACGGTTTCAAGTGTCGAAGAGACACTAACAAAAACCACAAGCTTCAATGAATGTTGAGAAAGATTTTTAAAGAATAAATAGAAACAAAAATTCAGGGAAAAGGGCAGAGAGAAAGAACAACAAGGGACGGTTTCAAGTGTCGAAAAGATAGCCACGAAAATCACAAGTTTCAAGGAATGTTAAGAAAGATATTTTAAAGAATGAATAAAAATAATCAGGGAAAAGAGCAGAGAGGAAAAGCAACAAGAGACGGATTCAAGTGTTGAAGAAACACCAACAAAAATCACAAGCTGCAATGAGTGTTGAGAAAGATTTTTTAAAGAATGAATAAAAATAATCAGCGAAAAGAGCAGAGAGGAAAAGCAACAAGAGACGGATTCAAGTGTCGAAGAGACACCAACAAAAATCACAACTTCAAGGAATGTTGAGAAAGAATTTTTAAAGAATGAATAAAATAAAAATCAGCGGGAAGGGCAAAGAGGAAAAACAACAAGAGACGGTTTCAAGTGTCGAAAAGATAGCAACAAAAATCACAAGTTTCAAGGAATGTTGAGAAAGATTTTTTAGAGAATGAAATAAAAAAGATCAGAGGAAAGGGCAAAGAGGAAGAACAACAAAAGACGGTTTCAAGTGTCGAAGAGACACCAACAAAAATCACAAGCTTCAAGGAATGTTGAGAAAGATTTTTTAAAGAATGAATAAAAATAATCAGCGAAAAGGGCAGAGAGGAAGAGCAACAACAGACGGTTTCAAGTGTCGAAGAGACACTAACAAAAATCACAAGCTTCAATGAATGTTGACAAAGATCTTTTTCAGAATGAATAAAAAAAATCAGTGGAAAGGGCAGAGAGGAAGAGCAACAAGAGACGGTTTCAATTGTCGAAGAGACACCAACAAAAATCACAAGCTTCAATGAATGTTGAGAAAGATTTTTTCAGAATGAATAAAAAAAATCAGCGGGAAGGGCAGAGAGAAAGAACAACAAGGGACGGTTTCAAGTGTCGAAAAGACAGCCACGATAATCACAAGTTTCAAGGAATTTTGAGAAAGATTTTTTAGAGAATGAATTAAAAAAGATCAGCGGAAAGGGCAAAGAGGAAGAACAACAAGAGACGGTTTCAAGTGTCAAAGAGACACCAACAAAAATCACAAGCTTCAAGGAATGTTGAGAAAGAATTTTTAAAGAATGAATAAAATAAAAATCAGCGGGAAGGGCAAAGAGGAAAAACAGCAAGAGACTGTTTCAAGTGTCGAAAAGATAGCAACAAAAATCACAAGTTTCAAGGAATGTTGAGAAAGATTTTTTAGAGAATGAATTATAAATAATCAGAGGAAAGGGCAAAGAGGAAGAACAACAAGAGCCGGTTTAAAGTGTCGAAGAGACACCAACAAAAATCACAAGCTTCAAGGAATGTTGAGAAAGATTTTTTAAAGAATGAATAAAAATAATCAGCGAAAAGGGCAGAGAGGAAGAGCAACAACAGACGGTTTCAAGTGTCGAAGAGACACCAACAAAAATCACAAGCTTCAAGGAATGTTGAGAAAGAATTTTTAAAGAATGAATAAAATAAAAATCAGCGGGAAGGGCAAAGAAAAAAACAACAAGAGACGGTTTCAAGTGTCGAAAAGATAGCAACAAAAATCACAAGTTTCAAGGAATGTTGAGAAAGATTTTTTAAAGAATGAATTAAAAAAGATCAGAGGAAAGGGCAAAGAGGAAGAACAACAAGAGCCGGTTTAAAGTGTCGAAGAGACACCAACAAAAATCACAAGCTTCAAGGAATGTTGAGAAAGATTTTTTAAAGAATGAATAAAAATAATCAGCGAAAAGGGCAGAGAGGAAGAGCAACAACAGACGATTTCAAGTGTCGAAGAGACACTAACAAAAATGACAAGCTTCGATGAATGTTGACAAAGATTTTTTCAGAATGAATAAAAAAAATCAGCGGAAAGGGCAGAGAGTAAGAACAACAAGAGACGGATAAGTGTTGAAGAGACACTAACAAAAATCACAAGCTTCAATGAATGTTTAGAGAGATTTTTAAAGAATAAATAGAAACAAAAATTCAGGGAAAAGGGCAGAGAGAAAGAACAACAAGGGACGGTTTCAAGTGTCGAAAAGATAGCAACGAAAATCACAAGTTTCAAGGAATGTTGAGAAAGATTTTTTAGAGAATGAACTAAAAAAGATCAGAGGAAAGGGCAAAGAGGAAGAACAACAAGAGACGGTTTCAAGTGTCTAAGAGACACCAACAAAAATCACAAGCTTCAATGAGTGTTAAGAAATATTTTTTAAAGAATAAAGAGAAACAAAAATAAGGGAAAAGGGCAGAGAGAAAGAACAACAAGGGACGGTCTGAAGTGTCGAAAAGATACCAACGAAAATCACAAGCTTCAAGGAATGTTGAGAAAGATTTTTTAGTGAATGAATTAAAAAAATCAGCGTAAGGGGCAGAGAGGAAGAACAATAAGGGACGGTCTCAATTTTCGAAGAGACACCATCGAAAATCACAAACTTCAATGAGTGTTGAGAAAGATTTTTTTTAAAATGACTAAAAAAAATCAGCGGAAAGGGCAGAGAGGAAGAACAACAAGAGACGGTTTCAAGTGTCGAAGAGACACCAACAAAAATCACAAGCTTCAATGAGTGTTAAGAAATATTTTTTAAAGAATAAAGAGTAACAAAAATAAGGGAAAAGGGCAGAGAGAAAGAACAACAAGGGACGGTCTGAAGTAGCGAAAAGATACCAACGAAAATCACAAGCTTCAAGGAATGTTGAGAAAGATTTTTTAGTGAATGAATTAAAAAATCAGCGTAAAGGGCAGAGAGGAAGAACAACAAGGGACGGTCTCAATTGTCGAAGAGACACCATCGAAAATCACAAACTTCAATGAGTGTTGAGAAAGATTTTTTTGAAAATGATCCAGTCATCGAAAATGCAGAGAGGCAGAAATGCAGAGAGGCAGAACAACAAAGGATGGTCTGAAGTGTTGAAGAGATACTAGCAGATCTTACAAACTTTAATGAGTATGAGGAAGTGGTTTCTAGAGGATAAATCAAAGATTAATTCTGCAAAAAGGAAAAAGGGTCAGAGCAATAATAGATGGTCTAAAGTATCAAAGGGATACCAGCAGATCCCGAAAACCTGAATCAATTTGAAGAAGGGCTTTGTAAAGAATGAATCTAAGATCAAATCAGCGAAATGGGCAGAGGGTCAGATTAAATTAGCAAACCATTAAGTGGTAGAATTTTGCTCTATAATTACGAATAGACAATTTGGAAAATCAGAAAGTTTGTTTGATCTTATGTGAAATTAATGATCATCATAATGAAGATCAACATCGCAACAAGCGAATAAATGAAAAATTAAATCAGCTAACGAAGAAAAGGGTCCTATAGAAGACACTCGTTTAACGTTAAAACGTTAGAAAGACACCACAGTTTGGAAGCCTAAAGCAAAGGTTGGTTCGCGATGCAAATAGCTTTCGGAAATGTAATACTTAAAAGGTTTCTCAAATATTTAGATGAGAAAGACAAAGCAATATCAGTTTATTTTCTACTTTTTTCAAAAGGCATCCAAACAACACTCACCACGTCCCTCGTCATTCATACACAATCTTCTGTAGCCACGTGTTTTGATCTGCAACGGAATTCATTTTTTAGAGTTTTATCAACAAAAAAAGGTTCTGATAATCACGGAAACCAAGAAAGCTAAAGCAAAAAATATTAAGGAATGTATTCCTGGTTATGTTTTTAAAAAACTCGGAACAAGACGGAGTTTCAGACAGTGTACTTGAGGGATTCTTTTTTCTTATATGCCTAGTGCTTTCAATTTTCACAGCAGAATCGCATTGTCAATAGTTTTAAATGTTTTTCTATACTTAAGAAGATTATATATTGACACCAATAACCAATAGTATTAATGAATTAATGTTAACCATTGTTTTGCTGAGATGATAGACAGATTAATCGTCAAAGACATTCATGATCATAATGATGCATGCAGATGAGAACATAGAATTCCATCATGTATTCCATTTTCCATAGATATTAATTTTGGGGGCTATCTGAAACCGAATTCTTAAGGACTACATAGCATGCTGAAAAACAAAGATTTTACAAAGATGATGGGATTACAGTCAAGTCAATACCACATAGCAGGGTGGACATTATTCAAGGGCCAGGAGGAGAGACGCTAAAAGTTTAGCTCGCGAGTTAAATGTAAAGCTCATTCAACATAAATAGGTAGAAATAAAGAAAAAAGCGACTGGTTTTCGGAAGGTTCAATATGCCAACGCCTAGAACAAGCTAACTCATTGTTTGGTGCTGAATGCATTTTAGGAATTGTTAGGTGGCTACATTTTTACATTTTTGCCAGAGATTAAAAAATTACTTTTTAGAAATTTTTATTGAAAGAGCTACCAAGCAAGGAACTTTTGTTGGTGTCCAGCAAAAAGGTTTTCATTCTAAAAATTTTCTGGGCCTCTCTCACCAAAGGGGAAGGGGGGGGGTAATCATTTATCTTTAGAATAGGGGTGCCTAGGTTACTTTTAGGCTCTAGAATTTGGACAAAGTTTATTAAAGTTCTTCAATATAAAAAACCGTGATTCTATATTGGACAAATAATTTTTACGAAAAAAAAAATTTTCTTTAATTTCCGGTGAGCAGTGGTCTTAGAAATTTAAACGAAAAACAAATTCAATTGTAAAACCCCTTTCTTGGGACCAGGAAGTTCTAAAGCAATTTCTTTGGTAAATCAAAATGAGAAAGGATTTGAAAAAAGTCGAGAAAAATCGCAAACTGCCGTCTAAAGAAAATTTTTTGGAAAGATTTCATGCTAGAGGGACGAAGTGTACACCACGTACACCACGTGCACAGAAGAAGAGAAGGCAAAAAAAATTTGGTTTATAAATAAACAAAGTAAAAAATTGCAGTAATTTGATACTTCTTACCTTCATGAAATTATTGGTTATCTTCAGTTGCCGCGAAGGTGATTGTGTAGGATATTTCCACTGGGATAAGTACACTGTTGTCGATAATAATTTTCTTGGAAGCCATGTTGTTTTCAAAGTGAAAAATTTTGTTGGCACATGCCTTGCTGGGCATGATGGGAAGGAAAGTCTCCTCCGTAGGAGAAAATATGAATATTGAAACAAATCGAGTGGTTTGAGGGCAAGTGAAAATTAATCCCACCGAATTTTTTAAGCTGGAAATATTTCCTATCAAAATTTTCAAACGCTAGAAAAATCTCGTTTTTAATTTTAAACTATAATTAAACTATATTAATTTTGTGCTAAAACTAGCGTTTGTAAACGAAAATCTCTTAGAATTCTGAACAAAATTCGGGAAAACTTCACATAATGTCACGAGACAATGTATCTCAGATGTTTTTTTGAGGTCTAGGGCAAAGTTTCAGTCTTGACCCCCATATTGAAGCTTTACAAACAGGTAAAAACATCCCTTTGATCTTGAATAACCTTTATATATATAATCACACATTCCGTTGTATTTACAACATTGTGTACATCAAATAGTGAAAAAAAAAAAAAAAAAAAAGTTTCTCAGGCTTCGTTTGACTGTTCTTCGCCACAACACTCGATCCTGCACCGCTCTTTCAGCTTCATTCCATCCATCTAACTGCATATCTTTAAAGTCTTTGGTCATTGTTTGTGTTATCCATATGTACTTTTTTCTTCCCCTATGGGCTCTTCCAGGTCTTCTAGCTTCTCTTAAAGCCTTCTTTACAGGTGTTTCATCATCTAGTCTCAGCATGTGACCCGTCCATGAGCATGTGACCCGAATAACCTTTGAAAGTGTGAAAACAAACTAGAACCTTTGAAATGTAAATTGACACCATTATTAACTTAATACCGGATGAAGACTATCTAAAAATTAACAAGACTATTTGTAACAAATCAGAACAGAATCCAATTGAAAACAATGTCTTCTATTTAATGCATAGTTTTTGAATTTTAATCACAAGTTCTTTCTCTGACGTTATTTGCCTGATAATTTCCAAAGCTATTATTTGCATAAAACATGACGAGACATTCTTTAAAAATAAGAAAAAAATTCCAACCATCAAGATGATCAAAATGTTTTAAAGATAGCAGTGATGGTGACACAGACTCGGATTCACAATTTATTCAGTCCTGCAAGATATAAAGCTTTTTTGTCCTTTTTGTATAAGAGAGTGTATCATATGCTGGCTTATGGTGAATTTGTACGTAAATTGCGCAAAACATATAAACAATTTGCAAAAAGGTTGAAGAAATTATAGCCAAAAGGAAAGAAGTAACAAACTGAATTAAAACTTTAGGAGAAAACTGAATGACTTTAAAAATTTTTATTGAGTTTTAATAATTTTGGTCACAAAATAAAATGGGGTCCATCCACCATGATGTACCGAGGCAATTCTAGCGTGCAATTCATTACCTAAAACGGTCTTTTGACACTATTTGAAAAAGACTATAAATTTATTGCATAAAATTGGTAGGAAAGGGTCTTATTTTAAGACACAAAGGTACCAAAATCAAGAACACCCTCAAACGTCTCCGAATGTTAAAAAGACCTATCAAGGCAATTCTAGCGTGCCATTCATTACTTAAAACGGTCTTTTGACGCTATTTGAAAAATACTCTAAATTTATTGCATAAAATTGGTAGCAAAGGGTCTTATTTTAAGACTCAAAGGTTCCAAAATCAAGAACATCCTTAAAAGTCTCTGAATGTTAAAATGACGTACCGAGGCAACTCTAGCGTGCAATTCATTACTTAAAACGGTCATTTGACGCTATTTGAAAAAGACTTTAAATTTATTGCATAAAATTGGTATCAATGGGTCTTATTTTAAGACCCAAAGGTACCAAAATCAAGAACACCCTTAAACGTCTCCGAATGTTAAAATGACCTATCAAGGCAATTCTAGCGTGCAATTCATAACCTAAAATGGTCTTTTGACGCTATTTGAAAAAGACTTTGAATTTATTGCATAAAATTGGTAGAACGGGTCTTATTTTAAGACCCAAAGGTACCAAAATCAAGAACACCCTTAAACGTCTCCGAATGTTAAAATGAGCTATCAAGGCAATTCTAGCGTTCAATTCATAACCTAAAATAGTCTTTTGACGCTATTTGAAAAGACTTTAATTTTATTGCATAAAATTGGTAGCAAAGGGTATTATTTTAAGACCCAAAGGTACCAAAATCAAGAACACCCTTAAACGTCTCCGAATGTTAAAATGAGGTATCGAGGCAATTCTGGCGTCAAATTCATTACCTTAAACGGTCTTTTGACGCTATTTGAAAAAGACTTTAAATTTGTTGCATAAAATTGGTAGCAAATGGTCTTATTTTAAGACCCAAAGGTACCAAAATCAAGAACACCCTTAAATGTTTCCGAATGATAGAATCACGTAACGAGGCAATTAGAGCAAGTAATTTATTACCTAAAACGGTCTTTTGACGCTATTTGAAAAATACTTTAAATTTATTGCATAAAATTGGTAGCAAATGGTCTTATTTTAAGACCCAAAGGTACCAAAATCAAGAACACCCATCAACGTATCCGAATGTTAAAATGACGTAACGAGGCAATTAGAGCAAGTAATTTATTACCTAAAACGGTCTTTTGACGCTATTTGAAAAATACTTTAAATTTATTTCAAAAACTTGGTAGCAAATGGTCTTATTTTAAGACCCAAAGGTACCAAAATCAAGAACACCATTAAACGTTTCCGAATGTTAAAATGAGGTACCGAGAAAATTTCAGCGCGCAATTCATTACCTAAAACGGTCTTTTGACGCTATTTGACAAATACTCTAAATTTATTGCATAAAATTGGTAGCAAATGGTCTTATTTTAAGACCCAAAGGTACCAAAATCAAGAACACCCTTAAACGTCTCCGAATGTTAAAATGACCTATCAAGGCAATTCTAGCGTGCAATTCATAACCTAAAACGGTCTTTTGACGCTATTTGAAAAAGACTCTAAATTTATTGCATAAAATTGGTAGCCAATTGTCTTATTTTTTCATCTTTACCATACCAATGTGGAAGGCTTGATAAACTGACCCTACTATTTATTCCTTTATCATTGGATTTTTGACATTCTCTTGACAATAGACACAGCACCCCCCTTCCCCCCTCCTTGAAAAAAATGGATTTGCTGATTTTTCTTAACACAAATTTGCTATTATCGGAGTCGCGGAGGAGCAATTGCCCGTGAACTCCCAAGAGAAACTTCTCCCGCTTATATTTTTAATTGTTGGTTTCCCCTTTGGACTACCTGTGGTTCATTCAAATTGAATCTCCCTTGAGTATCCCAGGTTTTCGTAGAACATAAATAAGCAATCCATTTGCTTTATAATCAATATTCTGAATTATAAACCAGATATTAAGTATGATGCATAACAAAGTTTTGATGATGCTAATGGCAACTTGAGGATAATATCGTTCGCTCTGGCATTCTGAAATGATTTCGGCAATGTTTTCGAAGGTTTATACTTCCAAGATGGCCTACTTGATGGTGCTCTATTGTGACTTCAGCTAGATCTATAAATCAACTAAATCTCTAAACTTCTCAACTTTGTTCGATACTGGATTTTGTATTGCAGCGTAAACTTTCGGCAAGTAGAAGACATTCGATGCCTGGACGCAGAGGTAGAGGACGCAGGCTGATTGCGTTCAATTGAGGTAATCGAATATGTTCTCTTATTTCCTTTCAAAATTTTGCTTTTATCTTACCTTATCAGAAAGTAGATACGACATCTTCAAGACTGTTCTTCTTAACGTCAAGCGAATAAGCTTTGTTGAATAATTTTGATAGGGTTATAATTTTAATTTTTCTGCAACTTCGATAAATACGCAGTCGATCAGCCGGCTGTAAAGAAAACCTGTTTTCAGAGAGCAAACTTAGAATTCGTTTGGTTAAAGCCTTTATTACAATATATGTGGAAACGTCATTTAACTCTATACATTGAATACAAAACCCAAGTTATTCGGCAGAATTAAAATTCCTTAAACCCTTTTACATTGAATTGCGATATAGTTCTTAGATTCTCTCGCCTCAATCTACTGTAACAAAATTTTTTCGAGGCCGATCTGATTGACTTTCTATTTTGTCTTTCTTATTATAATATCTGTGAATCATTGGTCATGATCTACACCTCCCCCCTCCCCCCCTACGAACACCCCGACCCGGAAGGAAAATGGAATGGTTGCATACTCCAGTCCCATAGTGAATCTACGTCACTTCTTTTGATTCAATCCAAGTAAAGAATTGGAATGCCGGATAAAGTAGTATTTGCTATGATCGTCATAACCAGTATCGTTCCAAGAGTTGAAATCATATGTTCTAAAGAGAAAGAAGCCCTCCTCCTTATCTAAGAGGGGATATAGTGAAGGGGCTATATAGCCTCGCCTAAACAAGAATTTTTGTAAAAGTTGAATTAGTCCTCCAAGAAAAAATCCAACATTTTGAATTTTGCTACAGAATATAAATAGGAACTAATTGAGAACTGGAGATTGCTCACTACACTAAAATAAAAGAGGTCAAAGTAGAGAGGAAAGGAGAAACTACAATGTGCTGTATTGTAGGATTAATTGTTCATGTTATTTTAATGTATAACTTTTGGAGTAGCTGACCTAATGGACGCATTCAAACCCAGATCTTTTGACTTAAATATAGGTAAATGTAGAGAGAATTGTTATATGATTCTTTAAATGGTTATAGCCAAAAATTTGGTCTGGTTCATCCATTGTACAGTAGCTGAAGTAGCTAACCTAATGGAGATATACCAACTGAAAGCTTTGTCTTGGCAAATAGATAGACCAGACTTATGGCGAAGGGTAAAATCAATCAGAACGATATTTAGCTACCCTTACCCTCTGGTAATGAGAAAATTATTTGTGAACAGCGAATAGCTATTGCGTTTACCAATTATTGACATTTTCCTAAGCACGGGATTAAGATCAATTTTGAATCACCTGCATTGCAGCCTGAACTCTATCCATACTTACTCTACATCGAGTAACATGAATCTAAGTAAATTCTTACCTTAGATAGATAAAAAAGATGATTCATAATCGTGTCCCTTTTACTTTTGAAAGAAGCTTTGATGTCTCTGCTTTTTGTACCTTAGGCTAAATTTATCTTTGAACTATTTGCATAAGACTCTAAAGTTTGAATTTCCAAAAGTTTTTGTTTCTCGTTGGATTCATCCATTGATAGAAAGCATTGCTTGTTCTGCCATATTTTCCGTGGAATTTTCCATCCTAATCTAATCTAAGTTAACTGTTACCCTTGATAGATAAAGTCGAAGATTCACCATCGTGTCCTTCCTACGTCCTGAAAGAAGGTTTGTTGACTCTACCCTTTATACCTTTGGCTAAATTTATTTTGGAAGTATTCTGATTCAACTCTAAATTTGAATTCTAAAAGATTAATACTACAGCAAATTTAAGAACGGTCTTACCCTTTATTGATAAAGTCAACGACTTTCCGTCGTGTCTCTTCTGCGTTTTAAAACAAGGTTTTTGTTTCTGTCTCTTGTACTTTTGGCTAAATGTATCTTTGAATAATACTGATTAGACTCTTACCTTTTATTAGATAAAGTTTATGTTTCTCGTTGGTCTCTCTCAATTGATAGACAGCAATGCTTGTTGTGCCATTTATTCCTTGGATGTTTCAGTTCTTTATCTAATCTAAGCATGGTCTTACCCCCTATTGATAAAGTCGATCTCTCTCCATATTGTCTCTTCTGCGTTTTGAAACAAGGTTTTTATTCCTGTCCCCTTTGCTTTTGACTAAACGTATCTTTGAATAATTCTGATTAAAGTCTTACTTTCAAATTATGTTTCTCGTTGGTCTCTCTCAATTAATAGACAGCAATGCTTCTCGTAACATTATTTCCTGGGATGTTTCAGTCCTTAACGTAGTCTTTGTAAACTCTTACGTTAGACCGGAAAAAGTCGATGACTGTCCATCGTGTCCTTTCTACGTTTTGAAGTTCATCGTTTGATGTTCATTAAATCGTTATAATTTTTGGCAGTTTCACATTCAGTTTGGCAGGATAAAAGTCCCTGACATCCCCAAACAAAACCACAAAGTTACCCACTTTCTTCTACTGTTTTGTATTTTCAAATCAAGAGTAGACAGTCTTGAATTGCTCGCAAAAAAATTTCTTTTTTTATAGATATCTAGGCCGAGATTGCCATTAATTTAATTTCAATAATAAAATTTCTTTTCCCATAATATAATGTTATTAATATTTATGCATTAGCCCACAGAA
Source organism: Rhopilema esculentum (assembly GCF_013076305.1). The sequence goes on along the minus strand of NW_027019794.1, from coordinate 102,445 downwards.
TGAATGCATTACAAAACTTTCCTTCCGTCTGCAGATAATGTAGCAACTAATTCTTTACATCATTTTTGGGTGTAGCCTTTAATAAAGGGCGTGTCTGTGTGACTTTCTTATTTTGGCTCCCTCACTTCTGATCTGCTTCATACGTAGCTTGATGTAGGACACAGCTGCATAATGTTTTGTGGATTTTAAGGCTATGACTAAAATATTGAAAGTTTGGGAAAAATTTAGGACAAAATCCTGACTTGTTTAATTTCCTCCGAATTCTTCCAAACTAAGGCTGTAATGTGATGCCAATGATTAAAGTCAAGGCAAAACATTATATATTACTTATAATTACCATGACATTACCTTTACTAATGCTACTTTTGCAAGCATTTTGAAGATATCTTTCTAGCAACGATACTACCCTTTTTTATGAAAACCTCCTCTCTTAGCTCTTTTGAATCAATGTCATTTTTTGGCAATTCAGTTTTGAAAACAAAATTTTGTTGCTTTTAGAACTTTGAAAAAATGTTAACAATGAAAAAGCCATCTATGATTTCGATACTTTGATTGAAACGACTTTTTGATTTCAGACTTTCTCGATAACGTTCTCCAGATCTCTTTTAATCATAAACAGTTTGTTTGGTTTCTTCGGTCCTTCAGGTCTTGCTTTTGCTCAGGACTCTGTTCTTTAGGACAAAATTAAAGAAAATTGCATTTTCGTGAACTTTATTGAAATATCTTTTCAACTACTTCCAATGTTTTTTTTTGTTAAAATTCTAGGGCTCACAAATTCCTCTTCAAAGCTCCATCAATGTAGCCAGTTGATGCCTTGAACAACTAGAAATTGGATATGAATGGGATCTGGACTAAAACCTTAATAAAAACTTGTATGACTTTTGCAGGTATGTCGGTTCCCTTTCCTTCAAATTCAAAAATTACAAACTTAAATAGCGTGGATCGTTCTGCATTTATTCTTAACTGCAGACCTTTTATTCTGAAGTGCAGACATTACATTTTTTTGGAAAATTTTTATTTTAGAACTACCATTATAATTCAAAAATCATATTTTCCTTGAGAATTAAATCCTGTTCATGACTTATTTTACGTTGCTTTTGATGAAAAGTTTCTTAATGTTGTAAGCTTTGTAAAAACATTTCTCTAAAATTCTTCTGTAATTTTGTTTCCTTCCTCATAAAATTTTATTTCAAACTTACTGCTGGTGGCTCTGTTATGAAATTTCTCTAAAAAACACTATTATTTTTATTTCCTTGCGTATTGATTTATGATTATCACTTACTATCACTAGCTTTGCTTATGAGTTTCTCTAAAAACCAACGTGTCATGTTTTCTTGCTAATTTGCTGTAGAGAGCTTTACGTTAAATTTGCCCTAAAATACTTCCTTCCTCTCTGTTTTTCCCTAACAATATTTATTGCTACGTTGCTGTGGGGAATTTGCTTTAGAATTATTTTAAAAGCCTTCATTTTCTCATTTCCTTGCCTGTCAATTTTTATTGCTAAGTTGCTGTAGGGAGCTACCCTTCACAATTTCCATAAAATCCTTTCCTCTCTTCCTTTATTTGCCTGTCAATTTTTTTTGCTAAGTTGCTGTAGGGAGCTTTGCTTTGAAACTTCGCAAAAAGCCCTCGTTCTCTTTATTTCATTGCTTGTCATTTTTTATTGCTTTATTGCTGTAGGGACCTATGCTTTAGAATTTCCCAAAAATCCTTCGTTCTCTTTATTTCATTGCCAGTCATTTTTTGTTGCTTCGTTGTTGTAAGGAGCTCTACGTTAGACTTTTCCTAAAATCCTTCGTTCTCTTTATTTCATTGCCTGTCATTTTTATTGCTACTTTCTTGTAACGAACTATACTTTAGACTTTTCCTAAAATCCTTGGCTCTCTTTATTTCATAGCCTGTCATTTTTATGGCTTTATTGCTGTAGAGAGCTTTGCTTTGGAATGTCCCAAATTTCCCCATTCTCTTTATTTCAATGCCTGTCATTTTTATTGTTTCGTTGCTGTAGGGAGCTATGCTTCAGAATCTCCCTGAAATCCTTTACTCTCTTTATTTCATTGCCTCTCTATTTTTAATGCTAAGTTGCTGTAGGGAGCTATGCTTCAGAATCTTCCTAAAATCTTTCACTCTATTTATCTCATTGCCTCTATATTTTTAATGCTAAGATGCTGTAGGGAGCTATGTTTCAGAATTTCCAAAAAATCCTTCGTTCTCTTTATTTCTTTGCCTCTCTATTTTAATGTTAAGTTGCTGTAGGGAGCTATGCTTTAAAATTTCACAAAAATCCATCGTTCTCTTTATTTCATTGCCTGTCATTTTCATTGCTTTGTTGCTGTCAGAAGCTATGCTTTAGACTTTTCCTAAAATACTTGGCCCTCTTTATTTCATTGCCTGTCATTTCTATTGCTAAGTTTCTGTAGGGAGCTATGCTTCAGAATTTTTTTCTTGAAATCCTTCGGTTTCTTTATTTCATTGCCTGTCATTTGTTAATGCTTTGTTGCTGTAAGGAGCTTTGCTTTAAAATTTCACAAAAATCTTTCGTTCTCTTTATTTCATTGCTTTTCATTTTTTATTACTAAGTTGCTGTAAGGAGCTAAGCTTTAGAATTTTCTTAAAATCCTTCGCTTTCTTTATTTCGTTGCCTGTCATTTTTATTGCTTCGTTGCTCAAGGGAGCTATGCTTTAGAATTTTCCTAAAATCCTTCGTTCTCTTTATTTCATTGCCTGTCATTTTTATTGTTTCGTTGCTGTAGGAAGCTATGTTTCAAAATCTCCCTAAAATACTTCACTCTCTTTATTTCATTGCCTCTCTTTTTTTAATGCTAAGTTGCTGTAGGGAGCAATGGTTCAGAAATTTCCAAAAATCCTTGGCCCTCGTTATTTCATTGCCTGTCATTTCTATTGTTATGTTGCTGTAGGGAGCTATGCTTCAGAATTTTTTTGAAATCCTTCGCTTTCTTTATATCATTGCCTGTCATATTTTATTGATTCGTTGCACAATGGAGCTATGCTTCATAATTTTCCTTAAATCCTTCACTCTCTTTATTTTATTGCCTCTTTTTTTTAATACTTAGTTGCTGTAGGGATCTATGCTTCAGGATTTCCCTAAAATCTTTCGCTTTCTTTATTTCATTGCCTGTCATTTTTTATTGCTTCGTTGCTCAAGGGAGCTATGCTTTAGAATTTTCCTAAAATCCTTCGTTCTCTTTATTTCATTGCCTCTCATTTTTATTGTTTCGTTGCTGTAGGAAGCTATGCTTCAGAATCTCCCTAAAACACTTCACTCTCTTTATTTCATTGCCTCTCTTTTTTTAATACTAAGTTGCTGTAGGGAGCAATGGTTCAGAATTTCCCAAAAATCTTTCGTTCTCTTTATTTTATTGCCTGTCATTTTTTATTGCTTTGTTGCTGTATGGAACTATGCTTTAGAATTTCTCAAAAATCCATCGTTCTTTTATTTCATTGCCTGTCATTTTTATTGCCTCGTTGCTGTAAGAAGCTATGCTTTAGACTTTTCCTATAATCCTTGGCCCTCGTTATTTCATTGCCTGTCATTTCTATTGCTAAGTTGCTGTAGGGAGCTATGCTTCAGAATTTTTTTGAAATCCTTTGCTTTCTTTATATCATTGCCTGTCATTTTTTATTGATTCTTTGCTCAAGGGAGCTATGCCTTATAATCTCCCTAAAATCCTTTGTTCTCTTTTTTTCATTGCCTGTCATTTTTATTCTTTCGTTGTTGTAGAGAGCTATGCTTCAGAATTTCCCAAAAATCCTTCGTTCTCTTTATTTCATTGCCTGTCATTTTTATTGCTACTTTCTTGTAACGAGCTATACTTTAGACTTTTCCTAAAATCCTTGGCTCTCTTTATTTCATAGCCTGTCATTTTTATGGCTTTATTGCTGTAGAGAGCTTTGCTTTGGAATTTCCCAAATTTCCCCATTCTCTTTATTTCAATGCCTGGCATTTTTATTGTTTCGTTGCTGTAGGGAGCTATGCTTCAGAATCTTCCTAAAATCCTTCACTCTCTTTATCTCATTGCCTCTATATTTTTAATGCTAAGTTGCTGTAGGGAGCAATGGTTCAGAATTTCCCAAAAATCCTTCGTTCTCTTTATTTCATTGCCTGTCATTTTTTATTGCTTTGTTGCTGTATGGAACTATGCTTTAGAATTTCTCAAAAATCCATCGTTCTCTTCATTTTATTGCCTGTCATTTTTATTGCCTCGTTGCTGTAAGAAGCTATGCTTTAGACTTTTCCTAAAATCCTTGGCCCTTTTAGGGAGATTCTGCAAAATTCTTTTTTGCAGAATCTCCCTAAAATCCTTCGTTCTCTTTTTTTCATTGCCTGTCATTTTTATTCTTTCGTTGTTGTAGAGAGCTATGCTTCAGAATTATCCAAAAATCCTTCGTTCTCTTTATTTCATTGCCTGTCATTTTTTATTGCTTCGTTGCTGTAAGGAGCTCTACTTTAGACTTTTCCTAAAATCCTTGGCTCTATAAATTTCATTGCCTGTCATTTTAAATGGCTTAATTGCTGTAGGGAGCTAGTCTTGAGGATTTCCCAAAAATCCTTCGTTGTCTTTATTTCATAGCCTGTCATTTTTATTGCTTCATTGCTGTAAAGAGCTATGCTTCAGAAATTTTTATAAATCCTTCGCTTCCTTTTTTTCATTGCCTGTCATTTTTATTGCTTCATTTATGCAAGAAGCTATGCTTTAGATTTTTCCTAAAATCCTTGGCCCTCTTTATTTCATTGCCTGTCATTTCTATTGCTAAGTTGCTGTAGGGAGATATGCTTTAGAATTTTTTTGAAATCCTTCGCTTTCTTTATTTCGTTGCCTGTCATTTTTCATTGCTTTGTTGCTGTAGGGAGCTATGCTTCGTAATTTTACTAAAATCCTTCACTCTGTTTTTTTAGTTGCCTCTCTATTTTTAATGCTAAGTTGCTGTAGGGATCTATCCTTCAGGATTTCCCTAAAATCCTTCATTCTCTTTGTTTCATTGCCTGTCCGTTTTTATTGCTTTGTTGCTGTAGGGAGCTATGCTTCAGAATTATCCAAAAATCCTTCTTTCTCTTTATTTCATTGTCTGTCATTTTTTATTGCTTCTTTGCTGTAAAGAGCTATGCTTCAGAATCTTCCTAAAATCCTTCACTCTCTTTATCTCATTGCCTTTTTATTTTTAATGCTAAGTTGCTGTAGGGAGCTATGCTTCAGAATTTCTAAAAAATCCTTCGTTCTCTTTATTTCTTTGCCTCTCTATTTTTAATGTTAAGTTGCTATAGGGAGCTATACTTCAGAATTTCTTTGAAGTCCTTCGCTTTCTTTATTTAATTGGCTGTCAATTTTCCATTGCTAAGTTGCTCTAAGGAGCATTGCTTTAAAATTTCCCAAAATTCTTCGTTCTCTTTATTTCATTGCTTTTCATTTTTCAATACTAAGTTGCTGTAAAGAGCTATGCTTTAGAATTTTCTTAAAATCCTTCGCTTTCTTTATTTCGTTGCCTGTCATTTTTATTGCTTCGTTGCACAAGGGAGCTATGCTTTAGAATTTTCCTAAAATCTTTCGTTCTCTTTATTTCATTGCCTGTCATTTTTATTGTTTCGTTGCTGTAGGAAGCTATGCTTCAGAATCTCCCTAAAATCCTTCACTCTCTTTATTTCATTGCCTCTCTAATTTTAATGCTAAGTTGCTGTAGGGAGTAATGGTTCAGAATTTCCAAAAAATCCTTGGCCCTCTTTATTTCATTGCCTGTCATTTCTATTGCTAAGTTGCTGTAGGGAGCTATGCTTCAGAAGTTTTTTGAAATCCTTCGCTTTCTTTATATCCTTGCCTGTCATTTTTATTGATTCGTTGCACAATGGAGCTATGCTTCATAATTTTCCTAAAATCCTTCACTCTCTTTATTTCATTGCCTCTTTTTTTTAATACTTAGTTGCTGTAGGGATCTATGCTTCAGGATTTCCCTAAAATCCTTCGTTCTCTTTATTTCTTTGCCTTTTTATTTTTAATGCTGAGTTGCTGTAGGGAGCTATGCTTCAGAATCTCCCTAAAATCCTTCACTCTCTTTATTTCATTGCCTCTCTAATTTTAATGCTAAGTTGCTGTAGGGAGTAATGGTTCAGAATTTCCAAAAAATCCTTGGCCCTCTTTATTTCATTGCCTGTCATTTCTACTGCTAAGTTGCTGTAGGGAGCTATGCTTCAGAATTTTTTTGAAATCCTTCGCTTTCTTTATATCATTGCCTGTCATTTTTTATTGATTCTTTGCTCAAGGGAGCTAAGCCTTATAATCTCCCTAAAATCCTTTGTTCTCTTTTTTTCATTGCCTGTCATTTTTATTCTTTCGTTGTTGTAGAGAGCTATGCTTCAGAATTTCCCAAAAATCCTTCGTTCTCTTTATTTCATTGCCTGTCATTTTTATTGCTACTTTCTTGTAACGAGCTATACTTTAGACTTTTCCTAAAATCCTTGGCTCTCTTTATTTCATAGCCTGTCATTTTTATGGCTTTATTGCTGTAGAGAGCTTTGCTTTGGAATTTCCCAAATTTCCCCATTCTCTTTATTTCAATGCCTGTCATTTTTATTGTTTCGTTGCTGTAGGGAGCTATGCTTCAGAATCTTCCTAAAATCCTTCACTCTCTTTATCTCATTGCCTCTATATTTTTAATGCTAAGTTGCTGTAGGGAGCAATGGTTCAGAATTTCCCAAAAATCCTTCGTTCTCTTTATTTCATTGCCTGTCATTTTTTATTGCTTTGTTGCTGTATGGAACTATGCTTTAGAATTTCTCAAAAATCCATCGTTCTCTTCATTTCATTGCCTGTCATTTTTATTGCCTCGTTGCTGTAAGAAGCTATGCTTTAGACTTTTCCTAAAATCCTTGGCCCTTTTAGGGAGATTCTGCAAAATTCTTTTTTGCAGAATCTCCCTAAAATCCTTCGTTCTCTTTTTTTCATTGCCTGTCATTTTTATTCTTTCGTTGTTGTAGAGAGCTATGCTTCAGAATTATCCAAAAATCCTTCGTTCTCTTTATTTCATTGCCTGTCATTTTTTATTGCTTCGTTGCTGTAAGGAGCTCTACTTTAGACTTTTCCTAAAATCCTTGGCTCTATAAATTTCATTGCCTGTCATTTTAAATGGCTTAATTGCTGTAGGGAGCTAGTCTTGAGGATTTCCCAAAAATCCTTCGTTGTCTTTATTTCATAGCCTGTCATTTTTATTGCTTCATTGCTGTAAAGAGCTATGCTTCAGAAATTTTTATAAATCCTTCGCTTCCTTTTTTTCATTGCCTATCATTTTTATTGCTTCATTTATGCAAGAAGCTATGCTTTAGATTTTTCCTAAAATCCTTGGCCCTCTTTATTTCATTGCCTGTCATTTCTATTGCTAAGTTGCTGTAGGGAGCTATGCTTTAGAATTTTTTTGAAATCCTTCGCTTTCTTTATTTCGTTGCCTGTCATTTTTCATTGCTTTGTTGCTGTAGGGAGCTATGCTTCATAATTTTACTAAAATCCTTCACTCTGTTTTTTTAGTTGCCTCTCTTTTTTTAATGCTAAGTTGCTGTAGGGATCTATCCTTCAGGATTTCCCTAAAATCCTTCTTTTTCTTTATTTCATTGCCTGTCATTTTTTATTGCTAAGTTTCTGTAGGGAGCTATGCTTCAGAATTTTTTTGAAATCCTTCGGTTTCTTTATTTCATTGCCTGTCATTTGTTAATGCTTTGTTGCTGTAAGGATCTTTGCTTTAAAATTTCACAAAAATCTTTCGTTCTCTTTATTTCATTGCTTTTCATTTTTTATTACTAAGTTGCTGTAAGGAGCTAAGCTTTAGAATTTTCTTAAAATCCTTCGCTTTCTTTATTTCGTTGCCTGTCATTTTTATTGCTTCGTTGTTCAAGGGAGCTATGCTTTAGAATCTCCCTAAAATCCTTCGTT
>NW_027019794.1:65879-94411 GCF_013076305.1 Rhopilema esculentum | reverse complement strand
ATCCAAAGGTACCAAAATCAAGAACACCCTTAAACGTCTCCGAATGTTAAAATGACCTATCAAGGCAATTCTAGCGTGCAATTCATAACCTAAAATGGTCTTTTGATGTTATTTGAAAAAGACTTTAAATTTATTGCATAAAATTGGTAGGAAAGGGTCTTATTTTAAGACCCAAAGGTACCAAAATCAAGAACCCCCTTAAACGTCTCTGAATGTTAAAATGACCAATTAAGGCAATTCTAGCGTTCAATTCATAACCTAAAATGGTCATTTTACGCTATTTGAAAAAGACTTTAAATTTATTGCATAAAATTGGTAGAAAGGGTCTTATTTTCAGACCCAAAGGTACCAAAATCAAGAACACCCTTAAACGTCTCTGAATGTTAAAATGACCTATCAAGGCAATTCTAGCGTTCAATTCATAACCTAAAATGTTCATTTGATGCTTTTTGAAAAAGACTTTAAATTGATTGCATAAAATTGGTAGTAAAGGGTCTTATTTTAAGACCCAAAGGTACCAAAATCAAGAACACCCTTAAACGTCTCCGAAAGTTAAAATGACGTACCGAGGCAATTAAAGTGTGCAATTCATTACCTTAAACGGTCTTTTGACGCTATTTGAAAAATACTCTAAATTTATTGCAAAAAATTGGTAGCAAATGGTCTTATTTTAAGACCCAAAGGTACCAAAATCAAGAACACCTTTAAACGTTTACGAATGTTAAAATGAGGTATCGAGGCAATTCTAGCGTCAAATTCATTACCTAAAACGGTTATTTGACGCTATTTGAAAAAGACTTTAAATTTATTGCATAAAATTGGTAGCTAATGGTCTTATTTTAAGACCCAAAGATACCAAAATCAAGAACACCCTTAAACGTCTCCTTATGTTTAAATGACGTACCGAGGCAATTCTAGCTTGCAATTCATTACCTTAAACGGTTATTTGACGCTATTTGAAAAAGACTTTAAGTTGATTGCATAAAATTGGTAGTAAAGGGTCTTATTTTAAGACCCAAAGGTACCAAAATCAAGAACACCCTTAAACGTCTCCGAAAGTTAAAATGATCTACGGAACCAATTCTAACGTGCAATTGATAGCCTAGAATGGTCATTTGACGCTATTTGAAAAATACTCTAAATTTATTGCATAAAATTGGTAGGAAAGGGTCTTATTTTAAGACCCAAAGGTACCAAAATCAAGAACACCCTTAAACGTCTCCGAATGTTAAAATGACCTATCAAGGCAATTCTAGCCAGCAATTCATAACCTAAAATGGTCTTTTGACGCTTTTTGAAAAAGACTTTAAATTTATTGCATAAAATTGGTAGGAAAGGGTCTTATTTTAAGACCCAAAGGTACCAAAATCAAGAACACCCTTAAACGTCTCCAAAAGTTAAAATGACCTATCAAGGCAATTCTAGCGTTCAATTCATAACCTAAAATGGTCATTTGACGCTATTTGAAAAAGACTTTAAATCTGTTGCATAAAATTGGTAGCTAATGGTCGAATTTTAAGACCCAAAGATACCAAAATCAAGAACACCCTTAAACGTCTCCTAATGTTTAAATGACGTACCGAGGCAATTCTAGCGTCAAATTCATTACCTAAAACGGTTATTTGACGCTATTTGAAAAAGACTTTAAATTTATTGCATAAAATTGGTAGCTAATGGTCTTATTTTAAGACCCAAAGGTACCAAAATCAAGAACACCCTTAAACGTCTCCGAAAGTTAAAATGACGTACCGAGGCAATTAGAGCGTGCAATTCATTACCTTAAACGGTCTTTTGACGCTATTTGAAAAATACTCTAAATTTATTGCAAAAAATTGGTAGCAAATGGTCTTTTTTTAAGACCCAAAGGTACCAAAATCAAGAACACCTTTAAACGTTTACGAATGTTAAAATGAGGTATCGAGGCAATTCTAGCGTCAAATTCATTACCTAAAACGGTTATTTGACGCTATTTGAAAAAGACTTTAAATTTATTGCATAAAATTGGTAGCTAATGGTCTTGTTTTAAGACCCAAAGGTACCAAAATCAAGAACACCCTTAAACGTCTCCGAAAGTTAAAATGACGTACCGAGGCAATTAGAGCGTGCAATTCATTACCTTAAACGGTCTTTTGACGCTATTTGAAAAATACTCTAAATTTATTGCAAAAAATTGGTAGCAAATGGTCTTATTTTAAGACCCAAAGGTACCAAACTCAAGAACACCTTTAAACGTTTACGAATGTTAAAATGAGGTATCGAGGCAATTCTAGCGTCAAATTCATTACCTAAAATGGTCATTTTACGCTTTTTGAAAAAGACTTTAAATTTATTGCATAAAATTGGTAGAAAGGGTCTTATTTTAAGACCCAAAGGTACCAAAATCAAGAACACCCTTAAACGTCTCTGAATGTTAAAATGACCTATCAAGGCAATTCTAGCGTTCAATTCATAACCTAAAATGTTCATTTGACGCTATTTGAAAGAGAATTTAAATTGATTGCATAAAATTGGTAGTAAAGGGTCTTATTTTAAGACCCAAAGGTACCAAAATCAAGAACACCCTTAAACGTCTCCGAAAGTTAAATTGATCTACGGAACCAATTCTAACGTGCAATTGATAGCCTAAAATGGTCATTTGACGCTATTTGAAAAAGACTTGAAATTTATTGCATAAAATTGGTTGCAAAGGGTCTTATTTTAAGACCCAAAGGTACCAAAATCAAAAACACCCTTAAACGTCTCCGAAAGTTAAAATGACGTACCGAGGCAATTAGAGCGTGCAATTCATTACCTAAAACGGTCTTTTGACGCTATTTGAAAAAGACATTAAATTTATTACATAAAATTGGTAGAAAGGGTCTTCTTTTAAGACCCAAAGGTACCAAAATCAAGAACACCCTTAAACGTCTCCGAAAGTTAAAATGACCTACCGAGGCAATTCTAGCGTGCAATTTATAACCTAAAATGGTCTTCTGACGCTATTTGAAAAATACTCTAAATTTATTGCAAAAAATTGGTAGCAAATGGTCTTATTTTAAGACCCAAAGGTACCAAAATCAAGAACACCTTTAAACGTTTACGAATGTTAAAATGAGGTATCGAGGCAATTCTAGCGTCAAATTCATTACCTAAAACGGTTATTTGACGCTATTTGAAAAAGACTTTAAATTTATTGCATAAAATTGGTAGAAAGGGTCTTATTTTAAGACCCAAAGGTACCAAAATCAAGAACACCCTTAAACGTCTCCGAAAGTTAAAATGACCTACGGAGGCAATTCTAGCGTTCAATTCATAACCTAAAATGGTCATTTGACGCTATTTGAAAATAACTTTAAATTTATTGCATAAAATTGGTGGCAAAGGGTCTTATTTTAAGACCCTAAGGTACCAAAATCAAGAACACCCTTAAACGTCTCCGAATGTTAAAATGACCTATTCTAGCTTGCAATTCTTTACTTAAAACGGTCATTTGACGCTATTTGAAAAATACTCTAAATTTATTGCATAAAATTGGTAGCCAATTGTCTTTTTTTTTATCTTTACCATACCAATATGGAAGGCTTGATAAACTGACCCTACTATTTACTCCTTTATCATTGGATTTTTGACATTCTCTTGACAATAGACACAGCACCCCCCTTCCCCCCTCCTTGAAAAAAATGGATTTGCTGATTTTTCTTAACACAAATTTGCTATTATCGGAGTCGCGGAGGAGCCATTGCCCGTGAACTCCCAAGAGACACTTCTCCCGCTTATATTTTTAATTGTTGGTTTCCCCTTTGGACTACCTGTGGTTCATTCAAATTGAATCTCCCTTGAGTATCCCAGGTTTTCGTAGAACATAAATAAGCAATCCATTTGCTTTATAATCAATATTCTGAATTATAAACCAGATATTAAGTATGATGCATAACAAAGTTTTGATGATGCTAATGGAAACTTGAGGATAATATCGTTCGCTCTGGCATTCTGCAATGAATTCGGCAGTGTTTTTGAAGGTTTATACTATCCAAGATGGCCTACTTGATGGTGCTCTATTGTGACTTCAGCTAGATCTATAAATCAACTAAATCTCTAAACTTCTCAACTTTGTTCGATACTGGATTTTGTATTGCACCGTAAAGCTTCGACAAGTAGAAGACATTCGATGCCTTGACGCAGAGGTAGAGGACGCAGGCTGATTGCGTTTAATTGAGGTAATCGAATATGTTCTCTTATTTCCTTTCAAAATTTTGCTTTTATCTTACCTTATCAGAAAGTAGATACGACATCTTCAAGACTGTTCTTCTTAACGTCAAGCGAATAAGCTTTGTTGAATAATTTTGATAGGGCTCTTATTTTAAGTATTCTGCAACTTCGATAAATACGCAGTAAATCAAAAACCTGCCGGCTGTAAAGAAAACCTGTTTTCAGAGAGCAAACTTAGAATTCGTTTGGTTAAAGCTTTGATTGCAATATATATGGCAGACATTTGACCAGGGACGGATCCAGGATTTTTGGTGATTATAGCTCAAATTTTTTGGGATCGGGACCACACCCTCCTTGCTTGTGGGACACACCCACTATATGGGCAAATGATAAAACCATGTGTGTTTATAGTTGCTTCGTATTCATAAATATTCCTTCGAACATCCTTTTTCTATCTCCAGGGACGCCAGAGAAGGGGGTGTAGGGGTACAACCGCCCCTGTCGCCCTTTGACAGAAGGGGTAAGAGTTGTTTCTAATAAAGTTCCCTTGAAACTGGCCAATTGTAATAATCAGAGAGATTCATATGAAATTCTGAACTTTTCAAAACATGTAAAATAATTCCTTATGCCGAAAGTTAGCCAATGTTGAAGATACCTACAGATAATAAAATTGCAGTCACGTATGAATTTGTAGAAGCTGAGAATTATCTTTCAAAAGCCCTTTAACTCGAGCCTGCCCCCCTCTCTTGCCGCTTGGTCGTTCCGCCGTCCCTGCCTATTCCCTAGTAGGTTCTTGCCTTTGAAGCTACATTACAGGGGACCCAGGATGTGAAGACGAGCTATAGTCCACTGTTGCTTTACAGGGGGCAGAGAGCGGAAATATACCGTGGATACTCATATTCTATTGGTTAAAAAGCCATTTTCAAACCTGACTATAGCTTCACTATAGCTCGCGCCAAAAATTATAGTACGGGTTTCATTGTCTTCGATGCCTTTTCCAGAGCAAATCCCCAGACCGACTATAGCTCGGAATATCCACTGTAGCTCAATTCTGGTTGGTTACCGTCAACAAAGAACGAGACTTCTGATTCGTCTAAGTTTAAATATTAGACCATTCTGCCCTCAGTGTTTTATAACTTATCTGGAGAGGCATAGTGATGACACATTGCCAGCATTGCATGTTTGTTAATTGTATTTGATAACAGCTCGAGCTACAGTTGCTATAGTCTGGATCCGCTCCTGATTTGACCCTACACATTGAATATAGTGATCTAAGAGGGGATATAGTGAAGGGGCTATATAGCCTCGCCTAATCAATCAACAAGGGTAAAATCAATCAGAACGATATTTAGCTACCCTTACCCTCTGGTAATGAGAAGATTTTTGGTGAACAGCGAATGCCTGCTGCGTTTACAAATTATTGACATTTTCCTAAGCACGGGATTAAGATCAATTTTGAATCACCTGCACTGCAGCCTGAACTCTATCCATACTTACTTACATACTTACATCGAGTAACATGAATCTAAGTAAATTCTTACCTTAGATAGATAAAAAAGATGATTCATAATCGTGTCCCTTTTACTTTTGAAAGAAGCTTTGATGTCTCTGCCCTTTGTACCTTAGGCTAAATTTATCTTTGAACTATTTGCATAAGACTAAAGTTTGAATTTTCAAAAGTTTTTGTTTCTCGTTGGATTCATCCATTGATAGAAAGCATTGCTTGTTCTGCCATATTTTCCTTGGAATTTTCCATCCATAATCTAATCTAAGTAAACTGTTACCCTTGATAGATAAAGTCGAAGATTCACCATCGTATCCTTCCTACGTTCTGAAAGAAGGTTTGTTGACTCTACCCTTTATACCTTTGGCTAAATTTATTTTGGAAGTATTCTGATTCAACTCTAAATTTGAATTCTTAAAGATTAATCCTACAGCAAATCTAAAAACAGTCTTACCCAAATCAAATCTAAGAATAGTTATTGAAAAAGTCGACCACTCTCCATCGTGTCTCTTCTGCGTTTTAAAACAAGGTTTTTTCGTCCCTGTCCCTTATACTTTAGGCTGAATCTATCTTTGAATTATTCGGTTCAAAATCTCCCTGTTGATTAGAAAATGTTTATGTTTTCCCTTGGTTTTTCTCCATTGATAGACAGCTTGTTATGCCATTAATTCCTTGAATTTTTCAATCTTCAATCTAATCGAAGAAAATGCTTACCCTATATTGAAAAGTCGATGACTGTCCATCGTGTCTCTTCTGCGTTGTGAAACAAGCTTTTTGTCCCTGTCTCTTGTACTTTTGGCTAAACTTTTTTTTAATTATACTGATTAAAATCTAACATTTAAATTGATAAAGTTTATGTTTCTCGTTATTCTCTCTCAATTAATAGACAGCAAAGCTCGTCATGCCATTATTTCCCGGGATTTTTAAATGCTTAACCTAATCTTCGTGAACTCTTTTGTTAGACTGAAAAAGTCAACGACTTTCCATCGTGTCTGTTTTGCGTTTAAAAACAAGGTTTTCGTTTCTGTCTCCTGTACTGTTGGCTAAATGTATCTTTGAATAATACTGATTAGACTCTTACCTTTTATTAGATAAAGTTTATGTTTCTCGTTGGTCTCTCTCAATTGATAGAGAGCAATGCTTGTTGTGCCATTGATTCCTTGGATGTTTCAGTTCTTTATCTAATCTAAGTAAGGTCTTACCCCCTATTGATAAAGTCAATCTCTCTCCATATTGTCTCTTCTGCGTTTTGAAACAAGGTTTTTGTTCCTGTCCCCTTTACTTTTGACTAAACGTATCTTTGAATAATTCTAATTAAAGTCTTACTTTCAAATTATGTTTCTCGTTGGTCTATTTCAATTAATAGACAGCAATGCTCCTCGTAACATTATTTCCTGGGATGTTTCAATCCTTAACGTAGGTTTTGTAAACTCTTACGTTAGACCGAAAAAAGTCGATGAATGTCCATCGTGTCCTTTCTACGTTTTGAAGTTCATCGTTTGGTATTCATTAAATCGTTATAGTTTTTGGCAGTTTCACATTCAGTTTGGCAGGATAAATGTCCCTGACATCCTCAAACAAAACCACAAAGTTACCCACTTTCTTCTACTGTTTTGTATTTTCAAACCAAGAGTAGACAGTCTTGAATTGCTCGCAAAAAAATTTCTTTTTTTATAGATAACTAGGCCGAGATTGCCATCAATTTAATTTCAATAATAAAATTTTTTTCCCATCAGATAATGTTATGAATATTTATGCATTAGCCCACAGAATGAATGCATTACAAAACTTTCCTTCCGTCTGCAGATAATGTAGAAACTAATTCTTTACATCATTTTTGGGTGTAGCCTTTAATAAAGGGCGTGTCTGTGTGGCTTTCTAATTTTGGCTCCCTCACTTCTGATCTGCTCCATACATAGCATGATATAGGACACAGCTGCATAATGTTTGTGGATTTTAAGGCTATGACTAAAATATTGAAAGTTTAGGAAAAATTTAGGACAAAATCCTGACTTGTTTATTTTCCTCCGAATTCTTCCAAACTAAGGCTGTAATGTGATGCCAATGATTAAAGTCCAATGCAAAACATTATGTGTTACTTATAACTACCATGACAATACCTTTACTAATGCTACTTTTGCAAGCATTTTCAAGATATCTTCTTAGCAACGATACTGCCCTTTGTTATGAAAACCCCCTCTCTTAGCTCTTTTGAATCAATGTCATTTTTTGGCAATTCAGTTTAGAAAACAAAATATTGTTGCTTTTTAGAACGTTGAAAAAATGTTAACAATGAAAAAGCCATCTATGATTTCGATACTTTGATTGAAACGACTTTTTGATTTCAGACTTTGTCGATAACGTTCTCCAGATCTCTTTTAATCATAAACAGTTTGTTTGGTTTCTTCGGTCCTTCAGGTCTTGCTTTTGCTCAGGACTCTGTTCTTTGGGACAAAATTAAAGAAAATTGCCTTTTCGTGAACTTTATTGAAATATCTTTTCAACTACTTCCAATGTTTTTTTCTTAAAATCCTAGGGCTCACAAATTCCTCTTCAAAGCTCCATCAATGTAGCCAGTTGATGCTTTGAACAACTAGAAATTGGATATGAATGGGATCTGGACTAAAACCTTCATAAAAACTTGTATGACTTTTGCAGGTATGTCGGTTCCCTTTCCTTAAAATTCAAAAATTACAAACTTGAATAGCGTGGGTTGTTCTGCATTTATTCTTAACTGCAGACCTTTTATTCTGAAGTGCAGACATTACATTTTTTTGGAAAATTTTTATTTTAGAACTACCATTATAATTCAAAAATCATATTTTCCTTGAGAATTAAATCCTGTTCATGACTTATTTTACGTTGCTTTTGATGAAAAGTTTCTTAATGTTGTAAGCTTTGTAAAAACATTTCGCTAAAATTTTTCTGTTATTTTGTTTCCTTCCTCAAAAAAATTTATTTCAAACTTACTGTTGGTGGCTCTGTTATGAAATTTCTCTAAAAAGCCCTTTATTTTTTTCCTTGCGTAATTATTTTTGATTATCACTTACTATCACTAGCTTTGCTTATGAGTTTCTCTAACGTGTCATGTTTTCTTGCTAATTTGCTGTAGAGAGCTTTACGTTAAATTTGCCCTAAAATACTTCCTTCCTCTTTGTTTTTGCCTAACAATATTTATTGCTACGTTGCTGTGGGGAGCTTTGCTTTAGAATTATTTTAAAAACCTTCATGTTCTCATTTCCTTGCCTGTCAATTTTTATTGCTAAGTTGCTGTAGGGAGCTACCCTTCACAATTTCCATAAAATACTTTCCTCTCTTTCTTTATTTGCCTGTCAATTTTTTTTGCTAAGTTGCTGTAGGGAGCTTTGCTTTGAAACTTCGCAAAAAGCCTTTGTTCTCTTTATTTCATTGCTTGTCATTTTTTAATGCTAAGTTGCTGTAGGGAGCTATGCTTCAGAATTTCCCTAGAATCCTTCGCTCTCTTTATTTAGTTATTTGTCAATTTTTTTTGCTAAGTTGCTGTAGGGGGCTATCTTTTAGATGTTCCATAAAATCCTTTCCTCCCTTTCTTTTTTTTCCTGTCAATTTTTTTTGCTAATTTGCTGTAGAGAGCTATGCTTCAGAATTTTTATAAAATCCTTCGTTGGTTTTCTTTTATTGCTTGTTGATTTTTATTGCTTCCTTGCTGTAGGGGGCTTTGTTTTAGAATTTCCTCAAAATCCTTGGCTCTCTTTATTTCATTGCCTGTCATTTTTTATTGCTTCGTTGCTGTACGGAGCTATGCCTTTGAAATTTCTTAAAGTCCTTAGCTCTCTTTATTTGATTGCCTGTCAATTTTTTTTGCTTAGTTGATGTAGGGAGCTATGCTTCAGAATTTTTTTAAAATCCATCGCTTTCTTTATTTCATTGCCTGTCAATTTTTTTTGCTAAGTTGCTGTAGGGGGCTATCTTTTAGATTTTCCATAAAATCCTTTGCTTTCTTTATTTCATTGCCTGTCAATTTTTATTGCTAAGATGCTGTAGGGAGCTTTGTTTTAGAATTTTCCTAAAATCCTTCGCTCTCTTTAATTCATTGCCTGGCAATTTTTATCGCTAATTTGCTGTAGAGAGCTATGCTTCAGAATTTCCCTAGAATCCTTCGCTCTCTTTATTTAGTTATCTGTCGATTTTTATTGCTTAGTTGCTGTAGGGAGCATTACTTTGGAATTTCTATAAAATCCTTTCCTCTCTTTCTTTATTTGCCTGTCATTTTTTTGTTAATTTGCTGTAGGGGGCTATCTTTTAGATTTTCCATCAAATCATTTCCTTTCTTTATATCATTGCTTGTCATTTTTTATTGCTTTGTTGCTGTAGGGACCTATGCTTTAGAATTTCCCAAAAATCCTTCGTTCTCTTTATTTCATTGCCTGTCATTCTATTGCTTCGTTACTGTAAGAAGCTATGCTTTAGACTTTTCCTTAAAACCTTGGCCCTCTTTATTTCATTGCTTGTCATTTCTATTTCTAAGTTGCTGTAGGGAGCTATGCTTTAGAATGTTATAGAAATTCTTGGCTTTCTTTATTTCGTTGCCTGTCATTTCTTATTGCTTCGTTGCTCAAGGGAGCTTTGCTTTAGAAATTTCCCAAAATCCTTCGTTCTCTTTATTTCATTGCCTGTCATTCTATTGCTTCGTTGCTGTAAGAAGCTATGCTTTAAAAATTTCCTAAAATCCTTGGCCCTCTTTATTTCATTGGCTGTCATTTCTATTGCTAAGTTGCTGTAGGGTGCTATGCTTGAGGATTTCCCTAAAATCCTTCGTTCTCTTTATTTCAATGCCTGTCATTTTTATTGTTTCGTTGCTGTAGGAAGCTATGCTTCAGAATCTCCTTAAAATCCTTCACTCTCTTTTTTTCATTGACCTCTATTTTTAATGCTAAGTTGCTGTAGGGAGCTATGATTCAGAAATTCCCAAAAATCCCTCGTTCTCTTTATTTCATTGCCAGTCATTTTTTGTTGCTTCGTTGTTGTAAGGAGCTCTACGTTAGACTTTTCCTAAAATCCTTCGTTCTCTTTATTTCATAGCCTGTCATTTTTATTGCTTTATTGCTGTAGAGAGCTTTGCTTTGGAATTTCCCAAATTTCCCCATTCTCTTTGTTTCAATGCCTGTCATTTTTATTGTTTCGTTGCTGTAGGGAGCTATGCTTCAGAATCTCCCTGAAATCCATTACTCTCTTTATTTCATTGCCTCTCTATTTTAAATGCTAAGTTGCTGTAGGGAGCTATGCTTCAGAATCTTCCTAAAATCCTTCACTCTCTTTATCTCATTGCCTCTATATTTTTAATGCTAAGATGCTGTAGGGAGCTATGTTTCAGAATTTCCAAAAAATCCTTCGTTGCCTTTATTTCTTTGCCTCTCTAATTTAAAGTTAAGTTGCTGTAGGGAGCTATGCTTTAAAATTTCACAAAAATCCATCGTTCTCTTTATTTCATTGCCTGTCATTTTTATTGCTTCGTTGCTGTCAGAAGCTATGCGTTAGACTTTTCCTAAAATACTTGGCCCTCTTTATTTCATTGGCTGTCATTTCTATTGCTAAGTTGCTGTAGGGTGCTATGCTTGAGGATTTCCCTAAAATCCTTCGTTCTCTTTATTTCAATGCCTGTCATTTTTATTGTTTCGTTGCTGTAGGGAGCTATGCTTCAGAATTATCCAAAAATCCTTCGTTCTATTTATTTCATTGTCTGTCATTTTTTATTGCTTCGTTGCTGTAAAGAGCTATGCTTCAGAATCTTCCTAAAATCCTTCACTCTCTTTATCTCATTGCCTCTTTATTTGTAATGCTAAGTTGCTGTAGGGAGCTATGCTTCAGAATTTCTAAAAAATCCTTCGTTGTCTTTATTTCTTTGCCTCTCTAATTTAATGTTAAGTTGCTGTAGGGAGCTATGCTTTAAAATTTCACAAAAATCCATCGTTCTCTTTATTTAATTGCCTGTCATTTTTACTGCTTCGTTGCTGTCAGAAGCTATGCTTTAGACTTTTCCTAAAATACTTGGCCCTCTTTATTTCATTGCCTGTCATTTCTATTGCTAAGTTTCTGTAGGGAGCTATGCTTCAGAATTTTTTTGAAATCCTTCGGTTTTTTTATTTCATTGCCTGTCATTTGTTAATACTTTGTTGCTGTAAGGAGCTTTGCTTTAAAATTTCAAAAAAATCTTTCGTTCTCTTTATTTCATTGCTTTTCATTTTTTATTACTAAGTTGCTGTAAGGAGCTAAGCTTTAGAATTTTCTTAAAATCCTTCGCTTTCTTTATTTCGTTGCCTGTCATTTTTATTGCTTCGTTGTTCAAGGGAGCTATGCTTTAGAATCTCCCTAAAATCCTTCGTTCTCTTTTTCTCATTGCCTGTCATTTTTATTCTTTTGTTGTTGTAGAGAGCTATGCTTCAGAATTATCCAAAAATCCTTCGTTCTCTTTATTTCATTGCCTGTCATTTTTTATTGCTTCGTTGCTGTAAGGAGCTCTACTTTAGACTTTTCCTAAAATCCTTGGCTCTATATATTTCATTGCCTGTCATTTTATATGGCTTAATTGCTGTAGGGAGCTATTCTTGAGGATTTCCCAAAAATCCTTCGTTGTCTTTATTTCATAGCCTGTCATTTTTATTGCTTCGTTGCTGTAAAGAGCTATGTTTCAGAAATTTTTTTAAATCCGTCGCTTCCTTTTTTTCATTGCCTCTCATTTTTATTGCTTCATTCCTGTAAGAAGCTCTGCTTTAGATTTTTCCTAAAATCTTTGGCCCTCTTTATTTCATTGCCTGTCATTTCTATTGCTAAGTTGCTGTAGGGAGCTATGCTTCAGAATTTTTTTGAAATCCTTCGCTTTCTTTATATCATTGCCTGTCATTTTTTATTGATTCGTTGCACAATGGAGCTATGCTTCATAATTTTCCTAAAATCCTTCACTCCCTTTATTTCATTGCCTCTTTTTTTTTAATACTTAGTTGCTGTAGGGAGCTATGCTTCAGAATCTCCCTAAAATCCTTCGTTTTCTTTATTTCATTGCCTGTCAATTTATTGCTTCGTTGCTGTAAGAAGCTCTACGTTAGAATTTTCCTAAAATCCTTGGTTCTCTTTATTTCATTGCCTGTCATTTTATCGCTTCGTTGATGTAAGGAGCTATATTCCAGAATCTCCCTAAAATCCTTCACTCTCTTTATTTTATTGCCTCTTTATTTTTAATGCTAAGTTGCTGTATGGATCTATGCTTCGGAATTTCCAAAAAATCCTTCCTTCTCTTTATTTCATTGCCTGTCATTTTTTATTGCTTCGTTCCTAAAACGAGCTATACTTTAGACTTTTTCTAAAATCCTTGGCTCTCTTTATTTCCTTGCCTGTCATTTTTAGGGCTTTATTGCTGTAGAGAGCTTTGCTTTGGAATTTCCCAAAATTCCCCATTCTCTTTATTTCATTGCCTGTCATTTTTATTGTTTCGTTGCTGTAGGGAGCTTTGCTTCAGAATTATCCAAAAATCCTTCGTTCTCTTTATTTCATTGTCTGTCCATTTTTATTGCTTCGTTGCTGTAAAGAGCTATGCTTCAAAATCTTCCTAAAATCCTTCACTCTCTTTATCTCATTGCCTCTTTATTTTTAATGCTAAGTTGCTGTAGGGAGCTATGCTTCAGAATTTCCAAAAAATGCTTCGTTCTCTTTATTTCTTTGCCTCTCTATTTAAATATTAAGTTGCTGTAGGGAGCTATGCTTTAAAATTTCACAAAAATCCTTCGTTCTCTTTATTTCTTTGCCTCTCTATTTTTAATGTTAAGTTGCTGTAGGGAGCTATGCTTCAGAATTTCCAAAAAATCCTTCGTTCTCTTTATTTCATTGTCTGTCCATTTTTATTGCTTCGTTGCTGTAAAGAGCTATGCTTCAAAATCTTCCTAAAATCCTTCACTCTCTTTATCTCATTGCCTCTTTATTTTTAATGCTAAGTTGCTGTAGGGAGCTATGCTTCAGAATTTCCAAAAAATGCTTCGTTCTCTTTATTTCTTTGCCTCTCTATTTAAATATTAAGTTGCTGTAGGGAGCTATGCTTTAAAATTTCACAAAAATCCTTCGTTCTCTTTATTTCTTTGCCTCTCTATTTTTAATGTTAAGTTGCTGTAGGGAGCTATGCTTCAGAATTTCCAAAAAATCCTTCGTTCTCTTTATTTCTTTGCCTCTTTATTTTTAATGTTAAGTTGCTGTAGGGAGCTATGCTTCAGAATTTCCAAAAAATCCTTCATTCTCTTCATTTCTTTGCCTCTCTATTTTTAATGTTAAGTTGCTGTAGGGAGCTATACTTCAGAATTTCTTTGAAGTCCTTCGCTTTCTTTTTTTAATTGGCTGTCAATTTTCCATTGCTAAGTTGCTCTAAGGAGCATTGCTTTAAATTTCCCAAAAAGCCTTCGTTCTCTTTATTTCATTGCTTTTCATTTTTCAATACTAAGTTGCTGTAAGGAGCTATGCTTTAGAATTTTCTTAAAATCCTTCGCTTTCTTTATTTCGTTGCCTGTCATTTTTTATTGCTTCGTTGCTCAAGGGAGCTATGCTTTAGAATCTCCCTAAAATCCTTCGTTCTCTTTTTTTCATTGCCTGTCATTTTTATTGTTTCGTTGCTGTAGGAAGCTATGCTTCAGAATCTCCCTAAAATCCTTCACTCTCTTTATTTCATTGCCTTTCTTTTTTTAATGCTAATTTGCGGTAGGGAGCAATAGTTCAGAATTTCCCAAAAATCCTTGGCCCTCGCTATTTCATTGCCTGTCATTTCTATTGCTAAGTTGCTGTAGGGAGCTATGCTTCAGAATTTTTTTGAAATCCTTCGCTTTCTTTATATCATTGCCTGTCATTTTTTATTGATTCGTTGCACAATGGAGCTATGCTTCATAATTTTCCTAAAATCCTTCACTCCCTTTATTTCATTGCCTCTTTTTTTTTAATACTTAGTTGCTGTAGGGATCTATGCTTCAGGATTTCCCTAAAATCTTTCGCTTTCTTTATTTCGCTGCCTGTCATTTTTTATTCCTTCGTTGCTCAAGGCAGCTTTGCCTTAGAATTTCCCTAAAATCCTTCGTTTTCTTTATTTCATTGCCTGTCATTTTATTGCTTCGTGGCTGTAAGAAGCTATGCTTTAGACTTCTCCTAAAATCCTTGGCCCTCTTTATTACATTGGCTGTCATTTCTTTTGCTAAGTTTCTGTAGGGTGCTATGCTTGAGGATTTCCCTAAAATCCTTAGTTCTCTTTATTTCAATGCCTGTCATTTTTATTGATGGTTCGTTGTTGTAAGGAGCTCTACCTTAGAGTTTTCCTAAAATCCTTGGTTCTTTTTATTTCATTGCCTGTCATTTTATCGCTTCGTTGATCTAAGGAGCTATGCTTCAGAATTTTTTTGAAATCCTTCGGTTTCTTTATTTCATTGCCTGTCATTTGTTAATGCTTTGTTGCTGTAAGGAGCTTTGCTTTAAAATTTCACAAAAATCTTTCGTTCTCTTTATTTCATTGCTTTTCATTTTTTATTACTAAGTTGCTGTAAGGAGCTAAGCTTTAGAATTTTCTTAAAATCCTTCGTTCTCTTTATTTCATTGCCTGTCATTTTTATTGCTTCGTTGCTGTAAAGAGCTATGCTTCAAAATCTTCCTAAAATCCTTCACTCTCTTTATCTCATTGCCTCTATATTTTTAATGCTAAGTTGCTGTAGGGAGCTATGCTTCAGAATTTCCAAAAAATCCTTCGTTCTCTTTATTTCTTTGCCTCTCTATTTTTAATGTTAAGTTGCTGTAGGGAGCTATGCTTCAGAATTTCCAAAAAATCCTTCGTTCTCTTTATTTCTTTGCCTCTTTATTTTTAATGTTAAGTTGCTGTAGGGAGCAATGGTTCAGAATTTCCCAAAAATCCTTGGCCCTCGTTATTTCATTGCCTGTCATTTCTATTGCTAAGTTGCTGTAGGGAGCTATGCTTCAGAATTTCTTTGAAATCCTTCGCTTTCTTTATATCATTGCCTGTCATTTTTTATTGATTCGTTGCACAATGGAGCTATGCTTCATAATTTTCCTAAAATCCTTCACTCCCTTTATTTCATTGCCTCTTTTTTTTTAATACTTAGTTACTGTAGGGATCTATGCTTCAGGATTTCCCTAAAATCTTTCGCTTTCTTTATTTCGTTGCTTGTCATTTTTTATTCCTTCGTTGCTCAAGGCAGCTTTGCCTTAGAATTTCCCTAAAATCCTTCGTTTTCTTTATTTCATTGCCTGTCATTTCATTGCTTCGTGGCTGTAAGAAGCTATGCTTTAGACTTCTCCTAAAATCCTTGGCCCTCTTTATTACATTGGCTGTCATTTCTTTTGCTAAGTTTCTGTAGGGTGCTATGCTTGAGGATTTCCCTAAAATCCTTAGTTCTCTTTATTTCAATGCCTGTCATTTTTATTGATGGTTCGTTGTTGTAAGGAGCTCTACCTTAGAGTTTTCCTAAAATCCTTGGTTCTTTTTATTTCATTGCCTGTCATTTTATCGCTTCGTTGATCTAAGGAGCTATGCTTCAGAATTTTTTTGAAATCCTTCGGTTTCTTTATTTCATTGCCTGTCATTTGTTAATGCTTTGTTGCTGTAAGGAGCTTTGCTTTAAAATTTCACAAAAATCTTTCGTTCTCTTTATTTCATTGCTTTTCATTTTTTATTACTAAGTTGCTGTAAGGAGCTAAGCTTTAGAATTTTCTTAAAATCCTTCGTTCTCTTTATTTCATTGCCTGTCATTTTTATTGCTTCGTTGCTGTAAAGAGCTGTGCTTCAAAATCTTCCTAAAATCCTTCACTCTCTTTATCTCATTGCCTCTTTATTTTTAATGCTAAGTTGCTGTAGGGAGCTATGCTTCAGAATTTCCAAAAAATCCTTCGTTCTCTTTATTTCTTTGCCTCTCTATTTTTAATGTTAAGTTGCTGTAGGGAGCTATGCTTCAGAATTTCCAAAAAATCCTTCGTTCTCTTTATTTCTTTGCCTCTTTATTTTTAATGTTAAGTTGCTGTAGGGAGCAATGGTTCAGAATTTCCCAAAAATCCTTGGCCCTCGTTATTTCATTGCCTGTCATTTCTATTGCTAAGTTGCTGTAGGGAGCTATGCTTCAGAATTTCTTTGAAATCCTTCGCTTTCTTTATATCATTGCCTGTCATTTTTTATTGATTCGTTGCACAATGGAGCTATGCTTCATAATTTTCCTAAAACCCTTCACTCCCTTTATTTCATTGCCTCTTTTTTTTTAATACTTAGCTACTGTAGGGATCTATGCTTCAGGATTTCCCTAAAATCTTTCGCTTTCTTTATTTCGTTGCCTGTCATTTTTTATTCCTTCGTTGCTCAAGGCAGCTTTGCTTTAGAATTTCCCTAAAATCCTTCGTTCTCTTTATTTCATTGCCTGTCATTTTATTGCTTCGTGGCTGTAAGAAGCTATGCTTTAGACTTCTCCTAAAATCCTTGGCCCTCTTTATTACATTGGCTGTCATTTCTATTGCTAAGTTTCTGTAGGGTGCTATGCTTGAGGATTTCCCTAAAATCTTTAGTTCTCTTTATTTCAATGCCTGTCATTTTTATTGATGGTTCGTTGTTGTAAGGAGCTCTACGTTAGAGTTTTCCTAAAATCCTTGGTTCTTTTTATTTCATTGCCTGTCATTTTATCGCTTCGTTGATCTAAGGAGCTATGCTTCAGAATCTCACTAAAATCCTTCACTCTCTTTATTTCATTGCCTCTTTATTTTTAATGCTAAGTTGCTGTATGGATCTATGCTTCAGAATTTCCAAAAAAATCCTTCCTTCTCTTTATTTCATTGCCTGTCATTTTTTATTGCTTCGTTGCTGTAACGAGCTATACTTTAGACTTTTCCTAAAATCCTTGGCTCTTTTTATTTCCTTGCCTGTCATTTTTATGGCTTTATTGCTGTAGAGAGCTTTGCTTTGGAATTTCCCAAAATTCCCCATTCTCTTTATTTCAGTGCCTGTCATTTGTATTGTTTCGTTGCTGTAGGGAGCTATGCTTCAGAATCTTCCTAAAATCCTTCACTCTCTTTATCTCATTGCCTCTATATTTTTAATGCTAAGTTGCTGTAGGGAGCTATGCTTCAGAATTATCCAAAAATCCTTCGTTCTCTTTATTTCATTGCCTGTCATTTTTTATTCCTTCGTTGCTGTAAAGAGCTATACTTCAGATATTCTTTGAAGTCCTTCGCTTTCTTTATTTAATTGGCTGTCAATTTTCCATTGCTAAGTTGCTCTAAGGAGCATTGCTTTAAAATTTCCCAAAAATCCTTCGTTCTCTTTATTTCATTGCTTTTCATTTTTCAATACTAAGTTGCTGTAAGGAGCTATGCTTTAGAATTTTCTTAAAATCCTTCCCTTTCTTTATTTCGTTGCCTGTCATTTTTTATTACTTCGTTGCTCAAGGGAGCTATGCTTTAGAATCTCCCTAAAATCCTTCGTTCTCTTTTTTTCATTGCCTGTCATTTTTATTGTTTCGTTGCTGTAGGAAGCTATGCTTCAGAATCTCCCTAAAATCCTTCACTCTCTTTATTTCATTGCCTTTCTTTTTTTAATGCTAAGTTGCTATAGGGAGCAATGGTTCAGAATTTCCCAAAAATCCTTGGCCCTCGTTATTTCATTGCCTGTCATTTCTATTGCTAAGTTGCTGTAGGGAGCTATGCTTCAGAATTTTTTTGAAATCCTTCGCTTTCTTTATATCATTGCCTGTCATTTTTATTGATTCGTTGCACAATGGAGCTATGCTTCATAATTTTCCTAAAATCCTTCACTCCCTTTATTTAATTGCCTCTTTTTTTTTAATACTTAGTTGCTGTAGGGATCTATGCTTCAGGATTTCCCTAAAATCTTTCGCTTTCTTTATTTCGTTGCCTGTCATTTTTTATTCCTTCGTTGCTCAAGGCAGCTTTGCTTTAGAATTTCCCTAAAATCCTTCGTTCTCTTTATTTCATTGCCTGTCATTTTTTGGTGCTTCGTTGCTGTAGGGAGCTTTGCTTCAGAATCTCCCTAAAATCCTTCGCTTTCTTTATTTAATTGCCTGTCAATTTTTATTGCTTCGTTGCTGTAGGCAGCTATGCTTCAGAATATCCCTAGAATCCTTCGCTCTCTTTATTTAGTTATCTGTCGATTTTTTTTGCTTAGTTGCTGTAGGGAGCTTTGCTTTGGATATTCCATAAAATCCTTTCCTCTCTTTCTTTATTTGCCTGTCAATTTGTTTTGGTAATTTTCTTTAGGGGGCTATCTTTTAGATTTTCCATGAAATCCTTTGCTCTCTTTATTTCATTGCTTGTCAATTTCTTTTGCCAAATTGCTGTAGGGGTCTTTTTTTCAGATTTTAAATAAAATCCTTTGCCTTCTTTAATTCATTGCCTGTCATTTTTTTTGCTAAGTTGCTATAGGGAGCTATCTTTTAGATTTTCCATAAAATCCTTTGCTTTCTTTATCTCATTGCCTGTCAATTTTTTTGCTAAGTTGCTGTAGGGAGCTATTTTTTAGATTTTCCATAAAATCCTTTGCTTTCTTTATTTCAATGCCTGTCAATTTTTTTTGCTAAGTTGCTGTAAGAAGCTTTGCTTTGGACTTTTTATAAAATCCTTGGTTCACTTTATTTCGTTGTCTGTCATTTTATATTTCTTCGCTGCTGTAGGTAACTTTGTTTTAGAATTTCCCTAAAATCATTCGCTCTCTTTATTTCATTGCCTGCCAATTTTTATCGCTAACTTGCTGTAATGAGCTATGCTTCAGAATTTTCTTAAAATCCTTCGCTTTCTTTATTTAATTGCCTGTCAATTTTTATTGCTTCGTTGCTGTAGGAAGCTATGCTTCAGAATATCCCTAGAATCCTTCGCTCTCTTTATTTAGTTATCTGTCGATTTTATTGCTTCGTTTCTGTAGGGATCTTTGCTTTGAAGTTTCCCAAAAATCCCCAGTTCTCTTTATTTCATTGCCTGACTTTTTTTATTGCTTTGTTGCTGTAGGGAGCTATGCTTGAGGTTTTCCCTAAAATCCTTCGTTCTTTTTATTTCTTTGCCTGTCATTTTTATTGCTTCGTTGCTGTAGGGAGCTATGCTTCAGAATATCCCTAGAATCCTTCGCTCTCTTTATTTAGTTATCTGTCGATTTTTATTGCTTAGTTGCTGTAGGGAGCTTTGCTTTCGATATTCCATAAAATCCTTTCCTCTCTTTCTTTATTTGCCTGTCAATTTGTTTTGTTAATTTTCTGTAGGGGGCTATCTTTTAGATTTTCCATAAAATCCTTTGCTTTATTTATTTCAATGCCTGTCAATTTTTATTGCTAAGATGCTGTAGGGAGCTATGCTTCAGAATTTCCCTAGAATCCTTCCTTCTTTTTTTCATTGCCTGTCAATTTTTATTGCTAAGATGCTTTAGGAAGCTATGCTTCAGGATTTCCCAAGAATCTTTCCTTTTTTTTCATTGCTTGTCGATTTTTATTGCTAAGATGCTGTAGGGAGCTATGCTTTAGAATTTCTCTAAAATCTTTCGCATTCTTTATTTAATTGCCTGTCTGTTTTTTTTGCTAAGTTGCTGTAGGGGGCTATCTTTTAGATTTTCCATAAAATCCTTTGCTTTCTTTATTTCATTGCCTGTCAATTTTTTTGCTTAGTTGCTGTAGGGAGCTTTGCTTTGGAATTTCCATAAAATCCTTTCCTCTCTTTTTTTATTTGCCTGTCAATTTGTTTTGTTAATTTTCTGTAAGGGGCTATCTTCTAGATTTTCCATAAAATCCTTTGCTTTCTTTATTTCATTGCCTGCCAATTTCTTTTGCTAAGTTGCTGTAGGGGTCTTTTTTCAGATTTTTCATAAAATCCTTTGCCTTCTTTTATTCATTGCCTGTCATTTTTTTTGCTAAGTTGCTATAGGGGGCTATCTTTTAGATTTTCCATAAAATTCTTTGCTTTCTTTATTTCAATGCCTGTCATTTTTTTGCTTAGTTGCTGTAGGGAGCTATGCTTCAGAATTTCCCTAGAATCCTTCCTTCTTTTTTTTCATTGCTTGTCGATTTTTATTGCTAAGATGCTGTAGGGAGCTATGCTTCAGGATTTCCCAAGAATCCTTCCTTCTTTTTTTTTCATTGCCTGTTAATTTTATTTGCTTAGTTGCTGTAGGGAGCTATGCTTCAAGATTTCCCAAGAATCCTTCCTTTTTTTTTCATTGCCTGCCTTTTTTAATGCTAAGTTTGATTTAGTGAGCTATGCTTTAGATTTTCCTCAAAATCCTTCCTTGTTTTTCTTTTATTGCTTGTTGATTTTTATTGCTTCGTTTCTGTAGGGGGCTTTGTTTTAGAATTTCCTTAAAATCCTTGGCTTTCTTTATTTCAATGCCTGTCATTTTTTTTGCTAAGTTGCTATAGGGGGCTATTTTTTAGATTTTCCATAAAATCCTTTGCTTTCTTTATTTCATTGCCTGTCAATTTCTTTTGCTAAGTTGCTGTAGTGGTCTTTTTTCAGATTTTCCATAAAATCCTTTGCCTTCTTTAATTCATTGCCTGTCATTTTTTTTGCTAAGTTGCTATAAGGGGCTATCTTTTAGATTTTCCATAAAATCCTTTGCTTTCTTTATTTCAATGCCTGTCATTTTTTTTGCTTAGTTGCTATAGGGAGCTTTGCTTCAGAACTTCCCTAGAATCCTTCCTTCTTTTTTTTCAATGCTTGTCGATTTTTATTGCTAAGATGCTGTAGGGAGCTATGCTTCAGGATTTCCCAAGAATCCTTCCTTTTTTTTTCATTGCCTGCCTATTTTTAATGCTAAGTTTAATTTAATGAGCTATGCTTTAGATTTTCCTTAAAATCCTTCGTTGTTTTTCTTTTATTGCTTGTTGATTTTTATTGCTTCGTTGCTGTAGGGAGCTATGCTTTAGAATTTCCCTAAAAATCTTGGCTCTCTTTATTTCATTGCCTGTCATTTTATTTGATACGTTGCTGTAGGGGGCAATCTTTTAGATTTTCCATAAAACCCTTTGCTCTCTTTATTTCATTGCCTGTCAATTTTTATTGCTAAGATGCTGTAGGAAGCTAAGCTTCAGAATTTCCCTAGAATCCTTCCTTCTTTTTTTCATTGCCTGTCGATTTTTATTGCTAAGATGCTGTAGGGAGCTATGCTTCAAGATTTCCCAAGAATCCTTCCTTTTTTTTTCATTGCCTGCCTTTTTTTAATGCTAAGTTTGATTTAGTGAGCTATGCTTTAGATTTTCCTCAAAATCCTTCCTTGTTTTTCTTTTATTGCTTGTTGATTTTTATTGCTTCGTTTCTGTAGGGGGCTTTGTTTTAGAATTTCCTTAAAATCCTTGGCTTTCTTTATTTCAATGCCTGTCATTTTTTTTGCTTAGTTGCTGTAGGGAGCTATGCTTCAGAATTTCCCTAGAATCCTTCCTTCTTTTTTTTCATTGCTTGTCGATTTTTATTGCTAAGATGCTGTAGGGAGCTATGCTTCAGGATTTCCCAAGACACCTTCCTACTTTTTTTTTCATTGCCTGTTAATTTTATTTGCTTAGTTGCTCAAGGGAGCTAACCTTCAGAATTTCCCTAAAATACTTCCCTTTTTTTTCATTGCCTGTCATTTTTTATTGTTTCGTTGTTGTAAGGAGCTTTGCTTTAGACTTTTCCTAAAATCCTTGGCTCTCTTTTTTTATTGCCGGTCATTTTATATGGCTTCGTTGCTGTAAGAAGCTCTACTTTAGACTTTTCCTACAATCCTTGGCTCTATTTATTTCATTTCCTGTCATTTTATACGGCTTTATTGCTATAGGGAGCTTTACTCTGGAATTTCTCAAAAATCCCTCTTTCTCGTTATTTCATTACCTGTCATATTTTATTGCTTTGTTGCTGTTGGGAGGTATGCTGTAGAATTTCCCTAAAATCCTTCACTCTCTTTATTTCATTGCCTCTCTATTTTTAATGCTAAGTTGCTGTAAGGATCTATGCTTCAGGATTTCCCGAAAATCCTTCGCTTTCTTTATTTCATTGCCTCTCTATTTTTAATGCTAAGTTGCTGTAGGGAGCTATGCTTCATAATTTCCCAAAAATCCTTCGTTCTCTTTATTTCATTGCCTGTCATTTTTTATTGCTTCGTTGCTATAAGGACCTCGACTTTAGACTTTTCCTAAAATCCTTCGTTCTCTTTATTTCATTGCATGTCATTTTTTATTCCTTCTTTACTGTAGGGAGCTATGCTTCAGAATTTTCCTATAATCCCTCGCTCTCTTTATTTCAATGCCTGTCATTTTTATTGATTCGTTGCTGTAGGGAGCTATGCTTCAGAATCTCCTTGAAATCCTTCCATCTCTTTATTTCATTGCCTCTCTATTTTTAATGCTAAGTTGCTGTAGGGAGCTTTGCTTTGGAATTTCCACAAAATCCTTTCCTCTCTTTCTTTATTTGCCTGTCAATTTTTTTGTCAATTTATTGTAGGGGGCTATCTTTTAGATTTTTCATCAAATCCTTTCCTTTCTTTATATCATTGCTTGTCATTTTTTATTGCTTTGTTGCTGTAGGGACCTATGCTTTAGAATTTCCCAAAAATCCTTCGTTCTCTTTATTTATTTGCCTGTCATTCTATAGCTTCGTTGCTGTAAGAAGCTAAGCTTTAGACTTTTTCTAAAATTCTTGGCCCTCTTTTTTCATTGCCTCTCTATTTTTAATGCTAAGTTGCTGTAGGGAGCTATGATTCAGAATTTCCCAAAAATCCTTCGTTCTCTTTATTTCTTTGCCTCTCTATTTAAATGTTAAGTTGCTGTAGGGAGCTATGCTTTAAAATTTCACAAAAATCCATCGTTCTCTTTATTTCATTGCCTGTCATTTTTTTATTGCTTTGTTGCTGTATGGAAATTTGCTTTAGAATTTCTCAAAAATCCATCGTTCTCTTTATTTCATTGGCTGTCATTTTTATTGCTTTGTTGCTGTATGGAAATTTGCTTTAGAATTTCTCAAAAATCCATCGTTCTCTTTATTTCATTGCCTGTCATTTTTATTGCTTTGTTGCTGTCAGAAGCTATGCTTTAGACTTTTCCTAAAATACTTGGCCCTCTTTATTTCATTGCCTGTCATTTCTATTGCTAAGTTTCTGTAGGGAGCTATGCTTCAGAATTTTTTTGAAATCCTTCGGTTTCTTTATTTCATTGCCTGTCATTTTTTATTGCTTTGTTGCTGTATGGAAATGTGCTTTAGAATTTCTCAAAAATCCATCGTTCTCTTTATTTCATTGCCTGTCATTTTTATTGCTTTGTTGCTGTATGGAAATTTGCTTTAGAATTTCTCAAAAATCCATCGTTCTCTTTATTTCATTGCCTGTCATTTTTATTGCTTCGTTGCTGTAAGAAGCTATGCTTTAGAGTTTTCCTAAAATCCTTGGCCCTCTTTATTTCATTGGATGTCATTTCTATTGCTAAGTTGCTGTAGGGTGCTATGCTTGAGGATTTCCGTAAAATCCTTGGTTCTCTTTATTTCAATGCCTGTCATTTTTATTGTTTCGTTGATGTAGGGAGCTATACTTCATAATCTCCCTGAAATCCTTCTCTCTCTTTTTTTCATTGCCTCTCTATTTTTAATGCTAAGTTGCTGTAGGGAGCTATGATTCAGAATTTCCCAAAAATCCTTCGTTCTATTTATTTCATTGCCTGTCCTTCTATTGCTTCGTTGCTGTAAGAAGCTATGCTTTAGAGTTTTTTTAAAATCCTTGGTTCTCTTTACTTCATTGCCTGTCATTTTATCGCTTCGTTGTTGTAAGGAGCTATGCTTCAGAATCTCCCTAAAATTCTTCACTCTCTTTATTTCATTGCCTCTTTATTTTTAATGCTAAGTTGCTGTAGGGATCTATGCTTCAGAATTTCCAAAAAATCCTTCCCTCTCTTTATTTCATTGCCTGTCATTTTTTATTGCTTCGTTTCTGTAACGAGCTATACTTTAGACTTTTCCTAAAATCCTTGGCTCTCTTTATTTCATAGCCGGTCATTTTTATGGCTTTATTGCTGTAGAGAGCTTTGCTTTGGAATTTCCCGAAATTCCCCATTCTCTTTATTTCAATGCCTGTCATTTTTATTGTTTCGTTTCTGTAGGGAGCTATGCTTCAGAATCTCCCTGAAATCCTTTACTCTCTTTATTTCATTGCCTCTCGATTTTTAATGCTAAGTTGCTGTAGGGAGCAATGGTTCAGAATTTCCCAAAAATCCTTCGTTCTCTTTATTTCATTGCCTGTCATTTTTTATTGCTTTGTTGCTATATGGAACTTTGCTTTAGAATTGCTCAAAAATCCATCGTTCTCTTTATTTCATTGCCTGTCATTTTTATTGCTTCGTTGCTGTAAGAAGCTATGCTTTAGACTTTTCCTAAAATCCTTGGCCCTCGTTATTTCATTGCCTGTCAGTTCTATTGCTAAGTTGCTGTAGGGAGCTTTGCTTCAGAATTTTTTTGAAATCCTTTGCTTTCTTTATATCATTGCCTGTCATTTTTTATTGATCCTTTGCTCAAGGGAGCTATGCTTTAGAATTTTCCTAAAATCCTTCGTTCTCTTTATGTCATTGCCTGTCATTTTTATTGTTTCGTTGCTGTAGGAAGCTATGTTTCAGAATCTCCCTAAAATCCTTCACTCTCTTTATTTCATTGCCTCTCTTTTTTTAATGCTAAGTTGCTGTAGGGAGCAATGGTTCAGAATTTCCCAAAAATCCTTCGTTCTCTTAATTTCATTGCCTTTCATTTTTTATTGCTTTGTTGCTGTAGGGAGCTATGCTTCAGAATTATCCAAAAATTTTTCGTTCTCGTTATTTCATTGCCTGTCACTTTAATTGCTTCGTTGCTGTAAGAAGCTATGCTTTAGACTTTTCCTAAAAACCTTGGCCCTCTTTATTTCATTGCTTGTCATTTCTATTTCTAAGTTGCTGTAGGGAGCTATGCTTTAGAATGTTTTTGAAATCCTTGGCTTTCTTTATTTCGTTGCCTGTCATTTCTTATTGCTTCGTTGCTCAAGGGAGCTTTGCTTAAGAATTTCCCAAAAATCCTTCGTTCTATTTATTTCATTGCCTGTCCTTCTATTGCTTCGTTGCTGTAAGAAGCTATGCTTTAGAGTTTTCCTAAAATCCTTGGCCCTCTTTATTTCAATGGATGTCATTTCTATTGCTAAGTTGCTGTAGGGTGCTATGCTTGAGGATTTCCGTAAAATCCTTCGTTCTCTTTATTTCAATGCCTGTCATTTTTATTGTTTCGTTGATGTAGGGAGCTATACTTCATAATCTCCCTGAAATCCTTCTCTCTCTTTTTTTCATTGCCTCTCTATTTTTAATGCTAAGTTGCTGTAGGGAGCTATGATTCAGAATTTCCCAAAAATCCTTCGTTCTATTTATTTCATTGCCTGTCCTTCTATTGCTTCGTTGCTGTAAGAAACTATGCTTTAGAGTTTTCCTAAAATCCTTGGTTCTCTTTACTTCATTGCCTGTCATTTTATCGCTTCGTTGTTGTAAGGAGCTATGCTTCAGAATCTCCCTAAAATTCTTCACTCTCTTTATTTCATTGCCTCTTTATTTTTAATGCTAAGTTGCTGTAGGGATCTATGCTTCAGAATTTCCAAAAAATCCTTCCCTCTCTTTATTTCATTGCCTGTCATTTTTTATTGCTTCGTTTCTGTAACGAGCTATACTTTAGACTTTTCCTAAAATCCTTGGCTCTCTTTATTTCATAGCCTGTCATTTTTATGGCTTTATTGCTGTAGAGAGCTTTGCTTTGGAATTTCCCGAAATTCCCCATTCTCTTTATTTCAATGCCTGTCATTTTTATTGTTTCGTTTCTGTAGGGAGCTATGCTTCAGAATCTCCCTGAAATCCTTTACCCTCTTTATTTCATTGCCTCTCGATTTTTAATGCTAAGTTGCTGTAGGGAGCTATGCTTCAGAATATTCCTAAAATCCTTCACTCTCTTTATCTCATTGCCTCTATATTTTTAATGCTAAGATACTGTAGGGAGCTATGTTTCAGAATTTCCAAAAATCCTTCGTTCTCTTTATTTCTTTGCCTCTCTATTTAAATGTTAAGTTGCTGTAGGGAGCTATGCTTTAAAATTTCACAAAAATCCATCGTTCTCTTTATTGCATTGCCTGTCATTTTTATTGCTTCGTTGCTGTCAGAAGCTATACCTTAGACTTTTCCTAAAATACTTGGCCCTCTTTATTTCATAGCCTGTCATTTTTATGGCTTTATTGCTGTAGAGAGCTTTGCTTTGGAATTTCCCAAAATTCCCCATTCTTTTTATTTCAATGCCTGTCATTTTTATTGTTACGTTGCTGTAGGGAGCTATGCTTCTGAATCTCCCTGAAATCCTTTACTCTCTTTATTTCATTGCCTCTCTATTTTTAATGCTAAGTTGCTGTAGGGAGCTATGCTTCAGAATCTTCCTAAAATCCTTCACTCTCTTTATCTCATTGCCTCTATATTTTTAATGCTAAGATACTGTAGGGAGCTATGTTTCAGAATTTCCAAAAAATCCTTCGTTCTCTTTATTTCTTTGCCTCTCTATTTAAATGTTAAGTTGCTGTAGGGAGCTATGCTTTAAAATTTCACAAAAATCCATCGTTCTCTTTATTGCATTGCCTGTCATTTTTATTGCTTCGTTGCTGTCAGAAGCTATACTTTAGACTTTTCCTAAAATACTTGGCCCTCTTTATTTCATAGCCTGTCATTTTTATGGCTTTATTGCTGTAGAGGGCTTTGCTTTGGAATTTCCTAAAATTCCCCATTCTTTTTATTTCAATGCCTGTCATTTTTATTGTTACGTTGCTGTAGGGAGCAATGCTTCAGAATCTCCCTAAAATCCTTCACTCTCTTTATTTCATTGCCTCTCTTTTTTTTATGCTAAGTTGCTGTCGGGAGCAATTGTTCAGAATTTCCCAAAAATCCTTGGCCCTCGTTACTTCATTGCCTGTCATTTCTATTGCTAAGTTGCTGTAGGGAGCTATGATTCAGAATTTTTTTGAAATCCTTCGCTTTCTTTATATCATTGCCTGTCAATTTTTATTGATTCGTTGCACAATGGAGCTATGCTTCATAATTTTCCTAAAATCCTTGGCCCTCTTTATTTCATTGCCAGTCTTTTTTTGTTGGTTCGTTGTTGTAAAGAGCTCTACGTTAGAATTTTCCTAAAATCCTTGGCTCTCTTTATTTCATTGCCTCTCTATTTTTAATGCTAAGTTGCTGTAGGGAGCTATGATTCAGAAATTCCCAAAAATCCTTCGTCCTCTTTATTTCATTGCCAGTCATTTTTTGTTGCTTCGTTCCTGTAACGAGCTATAATTTAGACTTTTCCTAAAATCCTTGGCTCTCTTTATTTCATAGCCTGTCATTTTTATGGCTTTATTGCTGTAGAGAGCTTTGCTTTGGAATTTCCCAAAATTTCTTATTCTCTTTATTTCAATGCCTGTCATTTTTATTGTTTTGTTGCTGTAGGAAGCTATGTTTCAGAATCTCCCTAAAATCCTTCACTCTCTTTATTTCTTTGCCTCTCTTTTTTTAATGCTAAGTTGCTGTAGGGAGCAATGGTTCAGAATTTCCCAAAAATCCTTGGCCATCGTTATTTCATTGCCTGTCATTTCTATTGCTAAGTTGCTTTAGGGAGCTATGATTCAGAATTTTTTTGAAATCCTTCGCTTTCTTTATATCATTGCCTGTCATTTTTCATTGATTCGTTGCTCAATGGAGCTATGCTTCATAATTTTCCTAAAATCCTTCACTCTCTTTATTTCATTGCCTCTTTTTTTTAATACTTAGTTGCTGTAGGGATCTATTCTTCAGGATTTCCCTAAAATCCTTCG